>VXBD01012083.1:0-15380 GCA_013399975.1 Indicator maculatus | reverse complement strand
CCAACCTGGTTGATTCTATGATTCTATATGGAGATACTCTGCAAAGAAAAACAAGGTATAACAATCTCAAGTGTATCAGTGAAGGACTGCTCTTGGTTTTCAAAGGTAGTGTGTCAACTCAGTCTCTGGTGCTTACCAAAAAATTAACTCAACTTGAACAGATTGTTTCTATTTAAAATGTTTAACTCATTCTTAAGCTACATGAGTACAATGTCTGAAGCTGAGGTTCTCACATGGCCCAGCAATCTTTGATCAGGCTAAATTGGAGGAAATATTCACAGCAAAAGAGCTCCTGGCGTGACTCACAATTAGGTTTACTCTACCAATGAAATAAGCTCATTAAGAGATGTTAAGAATGTAAATATAATTTTGAAATCAAATTGTCTGAAAAAATGTAGATTTCCCTCAGCTGAAGAAAAAAAAAAGAAAGAGCTTATTTCTGACAGTGCAAGACTGCTTCCTGTGTTCAGCTTACTCATCTTCAGCGATTTACATCAGCCTCCCAATGGGCTGTCCATAATGCTGTTAGTTACTGAGCAATGTCTTGCCACTTCGGAGGGGCCTGGTTCCCTGCAAACAGCTACTTTCCTGTCTGCCAAATGAACACATGGCCTGCAGAAACCTGCCCCACGATGCACAGCTAGCAGACCAACAGTGGGCAATGTCTCAGCAGCTGTTATTTACTAATTTTTGTTTAGACTTTCTTAAGAACCACATATGGTACCTTAATTCACTGTAAAGATAAATGAAGCTGGGCATTATATGATGGAAAATGCCCTGCTTGGTCGGGAATACAGGCACATGCTCATATATGTACCGCCCTGCCCCCCGGTTCAGGGGACGCTCAAGAGCCCTTAAACCAATCATTGCTTCACTGGCCTGTTGCCAGCACTTAAAGCCCTCTCCTAATTGGCAGCCAGCAGGCTTATCCTCTGCTCTGTCACTTCTTTGGTGGCAGTTTAGGTGCTTTGTCTGAACTGCCGCCTCACCGCGTCGCCCCCGCCGGCTGCCATCGGGCAGTGCGGGCACCATCGCCCTCTTCCTGCCGCTACCATCTGGCTGCCGCTGCCGGCTGCTGGCAGCCGGCGCCTGGCCGCGCCCTCTCCAAGCTTCAAAGAGCAGCCGACTACCGGCTTTGCCGTGGCGTAGTACCGGGCGCCTAGAGGCGCCAGAAGCGGAGCACTGCCAGGCAGAGCCAGCAGGTGGCGGCCGTTGTCCGCAGAGGCGGAAAGCCGCCGTGACGACTCCCACGCCCAGCGGCTGCTGAGGGGGCCAGGCCAGGCCGTCGCTGCGCCCGTGTGAAGCGGGATACAGTCCGGCCGTGTGCTTCGTGCTGCGCAGCTCATCGGCCCCGCCGCCTCCCGCGGAGCTCGCAGGGCATGATTAGGGAGAGCAGAGGGCCTGCGGAAAGGACGGCAACAAGAGAAGAGAATGAATTTGACTCCAAAGAAGGAATGCAGTGACTTGCGGTCTTCTCTGTGACAGGATTTTTCAAATAGTGGAGATGTTGAACTTCATCAGGCTTTGAAACAGTCTTCCTGGCGCTGTGATACCCACTGTTGCTGGAAAGCGAAGAACTATTTACTCTAACACTGAAAAATTAAAATTTTCAGAGGGAGGGTGAGTGGAAGTTTGTGAGAGCACAAGGACCCCTTCCACAGCACATCTGCAGGGCAAGCTGTTCCTTGTTTACATTGCTGAGGAAAAAGCCAAACTAATCCTCACAAAAGCTGCCAGCTACTGAGTACACGTGCTGCACCTGCACACCATCGCTTCCACTTGCAAGCATAGGTCCTAGCCAGTGGCCCTAAAGCCACTCAACAACAACAGCAGTGGCAGTTGGACCATGGCAGGTTGTACTGGTTTGGGGCCAAACAGATCCTCTCTTGCCCTGAAAGGGACAAAAGAATGAGACTCACACAAATGGATTGGAGAGTGATGGAAAGTTTAAATGGAAAAGCGATTGGTGAAGCTACAGAAAACTACAAAGGATAGTGACAGAACCCATTACATAACATCCAGAGGCTTCCCAATCCTCCCTTCTCCCACCTGAGGGTATACCCAAACCCCCAGGGCTCTTTCTTCCCCCCCCTGCCCCCTGCTGCTCGGCAAGTCTCAGGCTGGCCAGGTCTGAGACCGCCCCCCCCTCCATTCTCCTCCTGGCATTAGGCCTAGACAGGCCTAAGTGGCCTAGAGAGATACTCCCCCACCGTTACCCGATAAGAAAGCATCTCCCACGGGAGCAGAGAGGGAAGAAAGAGGAAGAGAGTGGCTTTGCAGATGGATTTATAGGGCGCAGGATTTGTGGGTAGAAATACGCTGTTTCCTGTGTCCACCCCTATTGGGTGGGCACCCAGGACGCCAGAGGTGTACTTTATGTGGCAGTAGGAGGGGGCATCCAGCCTAAACTGCCACCAGGTATAGATTTTGTTCTGCCCTTTTCATATTATATCTGAAAATGAGTAATTTTTTATCTGTCAGTAAATTAGATTACCTGGCTTTTAATAGAAATGCTACTCAATCAGTGCAGCTGAACATCACTGAATCATGAAAATGAGATTATTGTGTTGCCGAGGAAATACAAAAGGACCCCGAGCTGGAGCCATCATTAAAGTTGGTGCATGGCTCCATTGTGCCTCTTTCATGCTGTATGCAATTCATTCATATTTATGTTTATGAAATAGTTTATTAAATACTAATCTTGATTCTACACCTGTTTTCATTTTGTATTGTCCTTTACATCGCATCAAAGAGGATGTACAAAGATGCTATGAGCATCAGAAGTTGGTAGATGTCTTGAAAGAAGAGGGTGAGGAACCAGAGCTTTTTTAGGGAAGGGAAGGGATGGCTTTGAGAGCTCCTACAAGCAGCATCCCAGACCCTACTGGAAGGCTTACTGAGAAGTTGGATCTGGGCTCTTCCTGGCAGTATGTGGCAGGAGGGCAAGAGATAACAGGCCCAAATTGAAACAAATGGAGAATAAGAAACTTGTTCACCGTGAGGACACTCAGGCACTGGAGCAGACCACAGACAGGTTGGTTGTGCTCAAGAAAAATGTATCCCCTTGGAAAAAATCAAATAAGGGAGGCAGAAGTAAGGAACTCTTAGTAGAACTCAAAAAGTAAAAGGTTTACAATATGTAGAAAAAAGGGTCTGGTCAATTGTGAGGATTATAGAGAATGAAGAGATGCAACAAGGAAAGCCAAGGCCCTCCTGGAACTGAGTCTTGCCAGAGGGGTGAAAGAGAACAAGATTTTTTTTCAAATACGTCAATGATAAAAGGCAGAGCAGGGCAAAAGTGGGCCCCTGATGAATGGTATGGGAGGTATGGTAACTGATGATGCAGAGGTGGCAGAGTTGCTGAATGCCTTCTTTGCCTCAGTCTTCACTCTTAAGACCAGCCCTCAGGAAGCTCAGTCTCTAGAAGCAAGGGAGCAGAACTGGAGAGATGTGGACATTCCACTGGTCAGTCCCCACAGGACAGGGTTAGAGATCTCTTACACCAACTAAAGACACACAAATCCATGGGCCCTGATGGTGTGCATCCACAAGTGCTGAGAGAGCTGCTGATACTGTTGCTGAAGCTCTCTCCATCACCTTTGAAAAGTCATGGAGAACAGGAGANTGCTGATACTGTTGCTGAAGCTCTCTCCATCACCTTTGAAAAGTCATGGAGAACAGGAGAGGTGCCTGGGGACTGGAAGAAAGCAAATGTCATACCAGTCTTCAAAAAAAGGCAAGAAGGAGGAGCCAGGCAACTACAGAGCAGTCAGCCTCACCTCCATCCCTGGAAAGAGGATGGAACAGCTCATCCTGGAGGTCATCTCTAACCACATGGAAGACCAGAAGGTTATCAGGAGAGCCACCTGTCAGGCTGTGCTGCCATCCAACCAGATCTGGACAGGCTGAGAGCTGGGTGCAGGCAAACCTCATGAAGTTCAATAAGGACAAGTGCAAGGTCCTGCATCTGGGGAGCAATAACAGCAGGCACTAGGACAGGTTAGAGGCTGCCGTGCTGGAAAGCAGCTCCATGGAGAAAGACCTTGGAGTGCTGGTGGACAGCAAGTTGTGCATGGGACAGCAATGTGCTCTTGTGGCCAAGAGAGCCAATGGGATCCTGGGGTGCTGCAAGAAGAGTATGGCCAAGAGAGCTAATGGGATCCTGGGGTGCTGCAAGAAAAGTGTGGCCAGCAAGGTTGGGGAGGTTCTTCTCCCCCTCTACTCTGCCCTGCTGAGACCACACCTGCAATCCTGTGTCCAGTTTGGGCCCCCCCCCCAGTTCAAAAGAGACAGAGAACAAAATGTGAGCACTCAGATTGCAAGTACAGGGGGCACCCTCACAGGTTTTTTTTTTTGGTTGTTGTTGCGTGGCAGACTTGGTTTTGGGTTCAGCAACTTCCTCTGAATTCCACTAGGGGGCTACGGAGACAGCTCACTTTTTGTTGTCCTAATGATACAGTACATTCTTTATCTTTAGATGGACATCACTCATCTTCCACAAACATATGCTCTAGCTTAAAGCAAAATTATAAACCAGAATTAAAGTAAATTTTTTTCATCGCCTAACTTTCTTTGCTCTGAGATGTGTGAATCTCAGCTGAAATAAAAATTCACTAGGGACTGACCATAAACAAATCAAATTGGGAAGTCTCATTTACTTGTTGATTGGAATGGAAAAACCTGTACAGCCTGTGAAAAGTGCATTTCATATGCAGTATAATATAGTTTGTGATGGTTAAATATGTTACAGGGTATGTTTTTATATCTGAGAAGCAGCTGGCTTGTTGACACTAAAGTATCAGGTGGAAAAAGTCACACAATTTGTTTAAAGTGTTTTTTTTTCAGGAGTCAAGGTCCTGACATTTTGTCCTGCCTATTGCAAAACACATATTCTGCTTTCATGATTCGTTTCCTTTTTTCGTACATACAGTGCTGAAGCCTTGGACTGTGAACAGCCAAGTTTTGGGTTTTGTTTTGACCGATTGTGTGTTCTGCTTCGTGCTGCAAAAGTCAATCCAGACTTTTCAGTTGTCCAGCACTTTGCTGATCTATGTTTTTATTTAAAAAGTTGTCCTGTGGTGAATCAGATCAGCTCTTTTAGATATTATCTCCCTTGCTGCGTTCAGAGCCTATCAAAATAATCAAACTTTCCCACAGACAGTATTTAGACTTTTGAGATGATATTCATTAATCTGCTTTGAAGATCATCGAGGAAAACATATTTGAAAACACAGGCAAATTTCTCTTTAAAAGAGTCTTAATGCTGCATTTTTATCTCTGGAACATAAATTTATTTCCCGTCATATAACTGAACCAGAGTACAAAATCCATTAAGCTAGTTCTGGTCCAGTTTACTGTTGGTGCTTCTCAGAGGACCTTCAGTGGTGAAGCTCTTTAATCTGTTTATAGTGTTGCTTTGGGCAGCTTCTCATATTTAGCTGCATTAAATGCCTTGTCAGTTGCTTTGTACCTGATCGGCCACTTACTCATGCAAGAGCTTCGTCTTTATACTATCACTGATTGATTTCTTGTGGGGCTCTTGAACAAAAAGAATCTAAGCCAAGGTCCATGGAATTCAAGGTGATTTTTTCCCTCATGACCTATGGTGTTATTTACCAGCAGTGTAATATAGGATAGATGCTTTGAGATTTGGCAGAAAAACTGCCTCTTGCAACACTTGTATCCTTTTACTGTCAACAGAGATAATCTTTTGAAAAACGTATGGGGCCATCTTGATGCTGTTTTTTTCCCCTTGCCTATTGCTGTCAGTTTTCTGAAATGTTAATTACATTCAGATTTGTAAGGATGCATATTTTCTGTGCAGACTTCAGCAGATGTTTCCGGTGTGCCTTAAATGAAATGCTGCAAAGGGTTGAATGTTTGCAGTGGCTGGGAGGTAAATCCTAACACGGGTTTCAGTTTGTTATGCTAATCCTAATCTGTGCAGAGGGGTGAAAAGACACTAGTAATGATGGAAAACAGTCTGTTCCTAGTCCTCACTCTCGTAGTGGCAGATGAGCAAGAGCAAGAACAAAGATAAGTATGGTAGTTTTAGGCTATGCCTTTAAAAATTTTTCACAGATCTTGAGCAGAAAGTAGTAAAAATGTAAACTAATCACTATTGGGTGTAAAAAGGAAAATAAAAATAATTCTAAACAATCCCATTGGAAGGATATCTACCAGAAGATTTGGTTCCCAAAAAACAATCTCTCTTCTCAAATCCTCTGGCTGGGAGATACTAACTTTGTGCTTCTGCTGGCTTCTGCTTGACCTTGGCTGCATTGTTTTGACTGGTATTAACTTCTCTGCTTCTGTCTCTTGTCCCTTGTGTACAGGGGGGTAGGGGAGGAGGCAGGGACAGGAGAAGCTCTTGGACCTCCCATGGTCTTTGGACAGGGGGGTCCTTGTGCTGTTTATTAACTGTAAATACTTGTAAATACTGTATATTTGTACATATTCATTGCATTCCATTGTAGACTGTCGTTTTGCTTGTAAATAGAGCTTCCATTTGCTTCCAACTGAGCTGGTCTGGCAAATTTAATATTGGGGGGAAATTTTCAACCCACCAAAATAAGCATGAGCATTACTTCAGTAGTTAGGGTAAGGAGATGAATGGAAACTTTTGCTACCATCATTAAAACATATATGTATATAGCAGTGCTTTATGTGAATCTGATCACATTAAAACTAAATAACCAGACTCTAAGGAGGTTAAGAAAAGAAGTTGCTGATCTTTTTTTTCCCTTTATATGTATTCTGTGAGTGTCTCAAATAACAGCCTGAGTGGAGTTGTGATTTTGTTTTCTTCCCAGCATTGTTTCTTACACTACTGAAAACAGTAATGATTCTCCCCAGCCATCATTGCTGAAAGTCTGTCTCAGAAAACCAGAACTTTGGATTTTATTACTTCCTGAATTTTTTTCTGTTTTTTTTCCCAGCAATTATTATCATCTACAGTACAGAATTGTGTGGACATGTGGTTATCACAGCCTACAGGATCTGTCTGGGAGGCAGTGCAAGCTGGTTAAACCATCTCCTGCAATAAATCCTTCCCACCCTAGGACTGGAACCACTTAAAAAGTGACCACCACATTGGAGCAAACAGACCCTCTGATTCATTCTCTGCATGGTACATCAGCAGTGGAAAAGTATTCCTCAGTGCATGACAAAACCCAAAAATTCTATGATTCACATGGACCTTGTGTACCTCTTGCCGTATGCCTGTACCTAATCTTCATGATGTGGTAAGGTGTTTGGTACTTCACATCAGCAGTCTCACCCATCTGTTATCTATTTTACTTCTGCGCTCAGCGGAAGACAACACCAATCTCTAAATACTTGGTTTAAAATTCTCTTGGGATTTTCCCATTTCTTTGGTGCCATGACACATGCACCGTTATGCAACTGCATAACTCTGTCTGTTGCTCTGTTTATTCTGTGGATGAAATAGCAAGGAAGCAGCGAGTGCTTGCATATGGATGAATGATTTACTTCAGTCTTTAGGACTGCAATTGAAGTAACACTGCGTGCAGCATGTGCAGGAAAATTAGATTGTGGGCTTACAGCCAAGCATCAGAAGTACGCTCAAGATGCTGCTGGACAAGAGAGGTTCATTGCAAAGGTCTTCTGCATGGCTGGAATATAACATTGTGAGGGCAAAGCAGACACTGCTTGTCAAGCATCCGCTGACAATTAGCCACCAAAACAAAAAAAGCATGAGAGTAAGAGCTTCCTCCTGCCAGGTCATTGTGAATATACCTAGTGAGGTGGAAACCTAAACCATGCATGACTTTATTGTAAATGCACAATGATGCAAAATCTTAAGAAATCAACTCAAGAATTGTTGTTTCTGCTCCATTAAAAAGTGACATGATCAAAAGAGACTGTGAAGCCTGTGTTAACCACACAGTTAAATTAGGTTTCTCTGTCTCTTGTGTATTTGAACTACCTGCTGAGCTTAACCATTCATTTTAATTTGTCATTACACTAAAAATTCTGCAAAGCTGATACAGGCATAACAATTTCCAGGGAGAAATGCAGAGATCTGGTGATGAGAATGAAATATTTCAGCACTCCAACCACATGTGACAACAAAGCAAATATGTCCTTGGTGCTTCTATTAAACCCTTCTGTGCTTAGTAATAAAATGCTGTCATCTCTACTGCTATGCAAGGTAATGGCAGAGGAAGTCTATGAAGATCCTCAGTGGTTTTGTGATAATTGGAAAGTGTGTAATATACACATACTAAAAGAGAAGAGTAATGTAGAACCATCCAACAGTCTGGAGATAGTGTGACTAATTTACAGCCTTAATGAATATCTCATGTATTCAGGAGCTGCCTTGAATAGTAATTAATGAAATTGCGTTCTGAGTGGAAGGATGAGTGTGCTAGTCTCAGGACTCTGCCTCAGACTTGCTCTGTAGCACCACTGTTATTTAAGTTTCTTTATACAATGAAATACTGCAATTGTCTTTGTCCTCAGGCTAAAAAAGATACATCTTACATGAACTCAATTGGAAAGAACATATCAGCAGTTTTGTTCTTTGACACCAAATTGGTGTTCACATTTAATGCCACCCAACTTTGAAAAAAACTCTCTCTCTGCTGCTGAAGCACAGCTCTAGTTTTCCAGCATTTATTTATTCATTAATATGGATAGCATGAAAATGTGAAGATAGGTAACAACAACAACAACAATAATAATAATTTACAGAGACATGAACCCTACATTTCAGAGCTTAAGTCAAATTCATTACTGGGAGTGAAGAAAGGAATTTTCCGTCAGCTCAATACATTTTGGATCTGGATACGCTTCTGAGGAAGTTTCCTTACCTTTCTGAAAGCTTGGGTGCAGGCCCTCCCAGAAGCAGGGATACCTTATCAGAGGAACCATTCTCCTGAAATGGTTTGAGAACAGGTATCTACAGAATCTGTACATTATGTCCTCCTGTACCTATTCTTAGGTTGACTGTAAAATTGTTCCACTTGACTGCGAAAGAACATAATTTAATTGCATTTTCATTCTACTGAAGAATAAAGACTAGTTTCATAGTTTTAGAGATAAGGATATGCCCAGTATTTAGCCCTTAAAATATCACATCTAATACCACACCAATAAGCTTTGCCTTAGCAGCAGAACCTTGAATCTGGAGCCTTTTGCCCTGTGGACTGTACTTCTCATGAGGTGTCTGCGTGTTGCAGTATGTCTCTGCCCCAAGAAGTTCTGCTGGAACCTGAAAAACCAACCTGAGAGGAGTTCTTTAAATAAAGGTGTGGTCTTTGGTAAAGATGATTCTGTTTCTGTATGAAAAAAGAACCCTATTCATTTCTTCTTACAGTTCTAACAGGGTGTTTCTTTCAAAATTAAATGGAAACATGTCAGTACTCTGATGGCACTTGTGGATCTCATTCACTCTGACCAGCCTGACCTGGGGTCTCCAACCATACACCCTGCCCACGCGCTCAGGAGCACCACTAAAGTTCACCCAAAAGCTGCATTGTCCTTGTGCCGATCCAGATGTGCAAGCTGACATCCTGGGCCTAACTTTGACCTTGCCCCGTGACTATGAACTTGCCCAGTGGTCACTGCTCTGTGTCTTATGCTGGTCACCATCACCAGGCCTGATCCTGACTCACTATTTTTCTTTGTCCACTTGGTCTTGGCCCTGCAGCATCAGCACTGCTCTGCCTGGAGATTTGGGCTCTGGGGTGATGCTAGCTGCCACATCTAGGTGTGTCCTGCTTGCCACACTTGGTGGTGGTCAGAAATATTCTTCAGCAGCAGACTTTGAAAATCCATGAAATCTTTTCAAATTATGTTCTTCTGACATTTTAACAGGAAATTTTGCAAAACCAGAATGAAGCAGTGGAACTTTTTTCAAATCCAGCATTCATGTGTTGTATCTATGCAATATTGTCCTCAGATAACCTAGGGTAGAGACAGCAAGGGATAGCTGTGTCATTAAACACAGCCTCCTTCAGAAAGGAGTACAATGGGCACATATTGTACCTTCTGGGTGACCTGACAGCCCTGGAGACTCTCCAACAAAGTATATATATTGCTATTTTAAAAATTATGTTAAAACCTAAATGCTTATTCTTTTCTGTTTTTCTTCCTCTTGTCTCTCTCTGACCTCTCTCCCTTTCTCTCTGTTGTTCCTTCTATATGGAGCCTCTTAACACCAGCATCTCTGCCCATATGTTAGCACAATGTGTTGCCATAAAGGATTAGAGAGTCCTGCAGTTCTTGCAAGGTCACTCAACAGTTCAGGTTGGAATACAGTTTTTAATAAAAGATTTGTTTTAATTCCAAGTAACACCCAAAACCAAATTATGCTTCCATAATCCCTCACAAGTAGTGCATTTTACGGCTGTGAAATCTGCCGTTGACTCATTCATGCTGTGCTCAGGCATTAAATGAGTAAAGCTGGAAGAAGGCTGCACATCCTTGCTGGAAGTTTTACATCATCTCTTTCACTTTATTTACAATAAAGACGCTGTTATGGTTTGGTTTGGTTTGTTCTTTAAGAAAGCAGACACTAGGAATGGATAACACCTGTGCATGCTAGGTAAAAATGCTTTGTTCTTATGCATAGTTTTTCAGCAGCAGCTTTCCAGGTGTTTCACAGCAGTGGTCACTAACATTGAGCGTGTTTGACTTCGCGTTTTTTTCATGACTTTACTGACAAAATTTGAGTCAAAGGCAATTTTGTTGTTCATCCAGGCCTGATTCACAGAAAAAGGGTGATAGAACAGTGAAGTCACAGCCCAAAACTGGAAGAAAATCTCAAGACTAGCTGACTGTAAAAACACTTCTACGTGGTAGGAAGACAAGGCTTGTAACATGAGGTTCTTAGTGTGGAAAGGATGGAGCCACACCTAGAACTGCAGACATTTGCCAGAGGAAGGCTATGGTGCCCAGCAGTATGGGAAAGGGAGTGGGGACTTGGCATTCTGTTTTCTGCTGTGATTTCCTGCTGTTACACATTGCAGTAACTGGTATGCAATCCTAGCTCTACCATTAGCTTGCCCAATGAATGCTAACATAAAAAAAAAACATAAATTAAAAAACCCCAAAGCACAGCAAAAAGTCCTTGATGCATGTTACATAGCAGGCTGCTCCTCCTCATGAAATAAGGTGCTAACCAATACAAGATCTGCTCATCTTGCCTTTCTGCAGTTGCAACCACATCTGATTATGATAAATAAAACATGACACCCTTTTCACCAGAAACTCTTTTTTTGCTTCCTCTTGTGTCAAAGGTAGAAAAACTGCCTGAAAATTCACAGAATTTTCTAATGATTGGTTTCACCAGAATACTCTTCTTGCAGAAAGCTGAGAACGCTACAAAGACTCTAAGGTTAGCATGTGTTAAGGGCTGTTTTATTGGAGATGCAGTTATCAGCTCTCACTCGTAAAGAGAACCCATTTAACTCAGGTTAACTTGGACAGTCTGCCACAGAGGGCAGTAAGGGTTTGTTACAGATGGTGTCCACAACTGAAGAAGCACACTAGGAAACCTGTCTGGGAAACACAGCTCCTTACTGCAGTGGAGGCAAAGGGCTCCTTTCTTTTGGGTCTTTCTACATTATTTCACTTATGTGATCCAAGATATGCTCAGGTCAACAGGAATCTTTCCTCTGAGTTGAGGGACTACTAGCTCTCAGACACACAGAGCAAGACAGTGGCAGGAGAATTTCTTAGGGGGGATTTATTTTGTGTGAATTTAAGTGGAGGAGGTTTTCCTACTCTTGGATTCTAACATATGGACAAGTACAATCAAAAGCAGAAATCTATATACTGAAACCCACTCACCATAAATACTAAGGGAATAAACCAATCATTTATGTCTTCCATTTTCCACCAGTTTCTGAATATATATCATATATTAATAAGAGAACCTTGCAACATCTCCAAAGTCAGTATTAACATCCTCCTTGAGAACTGAAGACACCGGGGAACAATGAAACTGAGTGTGGCAGAGCTGCAGAACTAGACAGTACCATTGGATATACTCTTATGCATAGCTGTGATGCAGTAAGTTCCACAGTTCTGCATGCACATTCACCTGCAATGCCACTTCTCACAAGTTTTAGCACAGAGCAAGGTGTTTCAATTGCCAGGCGCTTAGTTGCTTTGTATTTTCATTTTAGTGGAGAAGTTTACAAACACAGTCATTTAGCCACTTTTTGTTAAATAGACTCCAAATGACAAAGTGGATTTACAATTCCTTTTACCCCAGAAAAGACATTTTTAAAAAAGCAGCTGAAGTTTACTGCGCATAAAACAGGGAGGCACCTATTGTAGTCCTGTCCTGCCAATATGTTTGGCAATGACATTGCTGTTGGTTTTGAGTTAACTAAACCAAGGAATAAAACGCAGTATTTCACCCTGTTATAAATGTGTGGGTCTGACTGAGTAAATACTGCTCCTTTGGTTTCTTGCTTGTTTTAGATGGTCTTCCTTAAGCCCAGAAAACTATCTTACTGAAATTACTTGGACTTTTGCCAACTTACAACCATTTCTAAGCAGCACCTAGGAGACAAGAAAAAATAAGTAACTTTCCTTACTTTCCCCTGGTAGTTTCAAAGCCAGATGCTTTGGAGTTGGCATCCTGCTGGGCGCTGTGGGATGACTGCTTGAGATGTCTGTTCGCTGTAGCTGTAGCCTGGCTTGTAGTGAGCTCTTGCTGGAGGGGGACCTCTCTAGCATTGCTCTGTCCCCATTTGATGCTAGATGAGCTCCCCATCTTATCTTTGTCAAAGTCACCGTCACTGTGTCTATTTGACTGGCTTGCAGTAGAGGTTGTAGTATTGGAAATTTTCTTCACTGCTTTCATTCCCAGAGACTTCCCTGAAGGTACAGAAGGAGGTGAGGCACTCGCTTCAGCAGCTTGGATCTCAGAATGGGGTGACCCCAAAACTGTGGTTGGAGATGGAGTCACATGTGAGTGACCTGTTCGGGTTTCACCACCCTGGCCTGTGTTCCTGAGCTTCCCTGTAATATTAAATCCAGTACTTCCATTCTTTAAGTGCAATAGGAGTAGCAAGAAGATTATCTCCTTCATTCTGCTGATCTGTGAATGCTACAAGCTATCTCACCAAGCAAGAAGCCCTGTAGCTTCTCCCTCCTCCTGACTGTTGCTCATACAATGCACCTACTCAGAGGATGCCCTGACAGGCTTTATTTTTGTAGAAAGGAAACAGGTTTTGGTGTTTCAAAACTGACTGAGGAAGCCTGGTTTCCTGTTTCTGTGGATTCCTCTGCAACCTGTGACCCCTTGGAGAGCAGAAGCCTGGCAGCCTTTGTGGGACAGAAAAATAGGTTTCTGTAGGAGGCAGAAAAAAGATGAAGATTAATGACACAGTAGAAATGTGGAAAAATATGTACTGTGAAGTAATCCTGAGGGATGAAACCTGAAATTATGAGGTAATTTTCCTCTCACATGGAAGCATACAGAAAACAGAAGTGGCTTGTCACATGCCTTTTGGATGGTTTGTACTAGTGACCCCTGCCTTGAAAAAAAGAGTTGGCTGTGTAAAAATGAGCTGTGCTGTACAAAGCTGAATGTTTGCAGTGTCTTCTCTTTTTGTTTAAGTACACTGCTACCAAAAGTGGGGAGGTCATAAGGAAGAGGTTCCCACTGTGCCCACTGTTGTACCACAAACCTTTGAATGAATCACTTACCTGCAGGCCACTGGCTGGTTATGCCACATCCTGTTCATGTAGTTTGTTTAACAAAGTGCATGCACTGTTCCTCTAGCATTGCCCATATGTGTCTGGTATAATTTTAAACTCTCCAAAGTATGAGAAAAACCTATATGGGCTTGGCAGAGGTGGCATATGATTTATGTGAGAGCTTGCCCTTCTGTGGCAAGGTACTTGAGGTCATTTCAAATGGCGTTAAAAGCTCACATAGGGGCAGTTGAACCCATCCTAGATCTCTGTTGACTGTAATTGAAGTTTGGCCACCCAGTTCACATGCAGATCCATATTTATGAACCTCTAAATCCATATCTCTAAGTATGCTAGCTGAATCCCACCCTTAGACAAGACTGAAAGGAATATCGTGAATCACTAAGTCCATTGCTTCCCTTTTATTTTATACTTTTGCAATTAATGAATTACTATTATCCTAAAACAGTATTAATTGCAGCTAAATATTGGTAACTTGACCCACACAGAAGATCTGGGGAGATGGATCTTCAGCACAAAGTGTAAAGGGAAGTTTTACAGCAGAAGGGTAGATGAATACTGGAGCAGGTTATCCAGAGAGGTTGCCCGATCTACATTCGTGGAGATACTCAAAATTCTACAAGACTCTGAGTAATGTGATCTAAGCCCTGCTTTGAATTTTGTTCTGAACCAGATGACCTTTGGATGTCCTTTCCAATCTAAACTACTCTGTTAAATTACACTTGGTAGCTGCAAGATTGCATATTGCAGTCAGGGTAGAAGAGAAGCGATCTTTCCTTCTCTACTGCCATTTTCCAGCTTTCTGAGACTAAAAGTTAGTTTCTTGTTGAAGGAAAAGAAAGGGTGAAGGTAATTGCTGGAGAAATCATGTAGAGAAATGTAACATGAAATTTTAAAGTAGGGACAAAGCAGTAACAGAAACCAAATAGTTCTGAGAGGGTATTGTGAACCTGTACAAAAACCTACTAGCCACTGACACAAGTGCTACACTGAGAACTACGGACAATGGTTCCATGAAAGCATCCTTACACACCCCGAAGCAGAACAGCAGCTTCTAGGCACACTTCATCTTTGAAAATTTACTCTTCTCAAAAACAGGAGCAAAATCCGCATTCCATGGGAGTGTGCTGATTTAGCAGCGACACTGTGGAGAAGCTAGTAAATTACTTGCAGGTCTTTTCTTGAGATACTTTCCCCAAACTATCGACCAAATAAACAACACCACCAGACATGGAGGATGAACCGCTAGCTCATTGCAGCCCAATAAATCACTGTGATGTCTCTTCCTCTTTTGAAATATTTGGATAAGAGTGCCTTGATTTCAGTTTCCAGGCAATAGTCTGGCCTTTTAGGTGTTCTAACTGGTTGGGCTTTCCTTTTTGCTACAATTCAATCTTTCTATTTATTGTCTCAGTAAAGTGTAGGTTTCTAATGTGCAAGTAAAACAGATTTTATGATACAATGTGTTAGAAAAGAAATGTAGTTGTGCTCCTTTTTGGAGACTGTATCTCCCATCCCTTTTCCTATTCCTAGTGAGAATCTGTAAATGCCAGGACAGAGGAGAAATTTCATTCAAAGGCTAACATAAACTATTTCATGTGAGTGCTTCTCGTTTTGAGCTCTATAGTTGAGATTTTGCATTAATACCATTACCACCCAACCAGGACGAGGAGGCTGACGAG
>VXBD01012082.1:58513-75729 GCA_013399975.1 Indicator maculatus | reverse complement strand
CCACCAGCACTCCAAGATCTTTCTCTGTGGACTTCTCCAAGAAACACCCATGAGGGTGGTGAGACACTGGCAGAGGTTGCCCAGGGAGGTGGTGGAAGCCTCATCCCTGGAGGTTTTTGCAGCCAGGCTGGATGTGGCTCTGAGCAACCTGATCTAGTGTGAGGTGTCCTTGTCCATGGCAGGGGGGTGGGAACTGGATGATCCTTGAGGTCCCTTCCAACCGTAATAATTCTGTGTGTCTATGTCTGTAGGAGTCAAATGTAGGAGGAAAAGGAGCTGTGTACCACCCCTGCAAGGTTAATCCTCAAAGCTGTAATTCAAATGATGACTTTTGCATTGCAAATGAACTGCTCATCCCTTTTCAAGTCCATCCTGTAATTTCCAGAAGCTGCTCAGTGGCTCTCCTCTGGAATGCTAATGGAGGCTTTCACTGTCAGATATCTTTCCTAATAAGGTAAATCACACAGCTTTTGGGGTCATTCAAAGTAAATTCAGGGGATGATCTCCTTTTGCCAAGAGACTCTTGACAAACCACAGGTTAAAGTCCATGCCCACCAATGACACATTGCCAATCCAACAAGCATTTGTTGCCTCTGACTGGAACTGTACTACTTTTAAATGACAGCTTTTCTTGACAGCACTCATCCCTCTGTCAGCTGAGGCAGCTGGGACACAGCCTCACTGGTTTTCCAGAGCTTTTTTCCCCCTTATTCTCTT
This sequence comes from Indicator maculatus, assembly GCA_013399975.1. NCBI lineage: Eukaryota > Metazoa > Chordata > Aves > Piciformes > Indicatoridae > Indicator > Indicator maculatus. The sequence goes on along the minus strand of VXBD01012082.1, from coordinate 75,012 downwards.
GCTTAAAAATATATTTCAGAGTCTCTCTCTCTGGGGAAATTCCAACCCCACCTGGCTGTATTCCTGTGTGACCTGCTCTAGGTCCCCCCTGCTCTGGCAGGGGGGTGGGACTGGATGAGCTTTGGAGGTCCCTTCTGGCCCCTAACATTCTGTGATTCTCTGGTGTAGGAGTAAGCAGTCTGCTTTCAGTCTGTAATACACAAGAAAGAAATGACTTCTGCACATAGCCCGACCTTTGATATGTCTTCTTTAGTATTTCTTGAAATTCTGATAAAGGACTGTGTCAAATAGTAGTTCTGTACACTCTTTGTATTTTAACTTGTGGTTTATAGTTAATGAAAAGTATGAGAAGAAGATAAATATTATTCTCTAAGAGAATATTCATAGATTCATACATTCATAGATATATTCATGGGCAAGGTGTGGGATTGTGTAGAAATAAATAGTTCAGACTTGGCTCTAGTGCCCTAGTGAGACCTGACCTGGAATATTGCAGCCAGTTCTGGGCTCCTCAGTTCAGGAGGGGCAGGGATCTGCTGGAGAGAGTCCAAGGGAGGGCTCCAAGGATGCTGAAGGGACTGGAGCACTGCCTGGGGAGGAGAGGATGAGAGCCCTGGGGGTGCTTAGTCTGGAGAGGAGAAGGCTGAGAGGGATCTGATCAATGTCTATCAAGAGCTGAGGGCTGGGGGTCAGGAGGGAGGGGACAGGGACAGGCTCTGCTCAGCTGCACCCTGGGATAGGCCAAGGGGCAATGGATGGAAACTGCAGCACAGGAGGTTCCAGCTCAACAGGAGGAGGAACTTCTTGACTGGGAGGGTGCCAGAGCCCTGGAGCAGGCTGCCCAGAGAGGTTGTGGAGTCTGCTTGTGTGGAGCCTTTGTAGCCCTGTCTGGATGTGTTCCTGTGTGACCTGTGCTGGATTCTCTGCTCCTGCTGTGTCAGGGGGCTTGGACTGGAAGCTCTCCAGAGGTCCCTTCCAACCCCTAACATCCTGTGAGCCTGTGATCATGCACAGTGTCATACATGTGTCAATAGAGGCAGAGATCAGGGAATCATTTTGGTTAGAAGAGACCTTTAAGTTGATCAAGGCCAACTGTTAACATCTCTATGTGTTTTAAATACCTGCAGGGGTGGTAACTTCCTCACTTCCCTGAGTAAGCTCTTACAGTGCCTGGCAGCATTTTCAGTGAAGAAAGTTTTTTTGATGTCCTATCTAAGCCTTTGGTGCAACTTGAGGCAATTTCCTCTTGTCCTATCAATTGTTACTTGATGGAAGAGACCAACCCCAACCATGCTCCAAACTTCAGTGTCTGGTACTAATCTGTGCAGCTCAGACTGCTCCATCCCTAGCTCCACATAGTTTCCGATCAGCATCATCCCAAAGCAGAGTCATTACTGATGGTGTCTACATGGAAAACTGCAGAACTGAGCCCTGTGAAATTACCTCCAAAACCTGTGATTCATTCCTTGAATGATTGCCAGAATATTGTGGGGAGCCAGGGAAGGGATTTAGGGCTCCTATGTTTGCAGTGTGCTGGAACTAGAAACTAGACAGAGGCACAAGATACAGACTGAAATGGAACCTTAATGCTCTCAGATATTGATAGTAGAATTGATATTATCCTGAATATGCCATGAATAACACAACACTTTACATGATTAGAGTCCAGTGACTGCAGGGACATTGATTTCCACATACTTATGCTGTAGCAACTAAATTAATTCCTTTCCATGCTAAAGGAAAAAGAAATTTGCTAATATATTGCTGCTACTTGTCACCCAGTCCTAATGAAAATGGAAATTCTGCTTTGCAGCTCCAAACAGTTTGATAAAAAGAGGCCTTAATGAAGTCTGGGAATGTCAAACCAGATGAGAAATGGAACAGTCTGAAAAGACATCAGTTCAAAAGATGAATGCTTAAGCAGGACAAAAGAGTACTTAAACATGTACACAGCTGAGATTTGCTCCAATATGTTTCCATCTGTCACGGCCTTTGGAAGAATTATGGTTGGCTTTAATAACTTAAGCCAGAAATAGCTCTCCGGGTACTCAGTGAAATAAATGATGTATGAGAAGATACAAAACAATTCTGATACTTCCTTCATAGAATCACAGAATTGTTAGGGCTGGAAGGGACCTCAAGGCTCAGCCAGTTCCAACCCCCCTGCCATGGGCAGGGACACCTCACACCACAGCAGGTTGCTCACAGCCACATCCAGCCTGGCTGCAAAAACCTCCAGGCATGAGGCTTCCACCACATCCCTGGGCAACCTGTGCCAGTGTCTCACCACCCTCATAGGGAAGAACTTCCTCCTGACATCCAATCTGATTCTACCCACTTCTAGTTTTGTTTTGCTCCATTTCCCCGCAGCCCTATCACTTCCCAACACCCCAAAAATTCCTCCCCAGCTTTCTCGTAGCCCCCTTTAGATACTGGGAGGTCACAATAAGGTCTCCTGGAAGCCTACTCCTCTTTTATAATTATGACTTTATCAGCTACTGAGAGTCTTCTTGAAATAGTATATTTAAGAGACACTTTCTGCTGGACCATGGATTACTTCGGAAGTCAGGAGAAGACACATGACTACAGAAATGAAGCATTTGCAGTACCTCTTTCTGGGACACAGAACCAGGATGTTTATGAGATTGAAAACAGGACAAAGAACTAAATATCTGTGCATGCAGATACTCTTTTTCATCATCAGGCACCACCTGGAATATTGCATCCAGTTCTGGGCTCCCCAGGTCAGGAGGGACAGGGATCTGCTGGAGAGAGTCCAAGGGAGGGCTCCAAGGATGCTGAAAGGACTGGAGCACTGCCTGGGGAGGAGAGGCTGAGAGCCCTGGGGGTGCTTAGTCTGGAGAGGAGAAGGCTGAGAGGGATCTGATCAATGTCTATCAAGAGCTGAGGGCTGGGGGTCAAGAGGGAGGGGACAGGGACAGCTCAGTTGCACCCTGCTATAGGACAGGGGGCAATGGATATAAACTGTAGCACAGGAGGTTCCACCTCAATATGAGGAGGAACTTCTTGACTGTGAGGGTCCCAGAGCCCTGGAGCAGGCTGCCCAGAGAGGTTGTGGAGTCTTCTTGTGTGGAGACTTTCTAGACCCATCTGGATATGTTCCTGTGTGACCTGTGCTGGATTCTCTGCTCCTGCTCTGGCAGGGGGCTTGGACTGGAAGATCTCCAGAGGTCCCTTCCAACCCCTGACATCCTGTGAGCCTGTGATCTTAACATTGCAATGATTAAACTCTGCAGAAGGCAGAAAAAAAAAAAAATCAATGCTAAGAGAAAGCATGGATCTCTCAAGAAAGTCCATGGGGACTTGGAAAAGACAGGGCAAAATATTTTCCTTGCTATCAGACAATAAAAATGAGTCTTTACCAATTTCTCCATAAATCCTTCATCTGTACCAGCATTGTCTATTCTGGGTCAGAACCCTTACTTGTTTTAACATTCATTAATTCGAGAGTTTGATGTCCTGTTTACTGAAACATCCATTTGTTTACAGAGCTTCTGCTTTCCTCAACCTGGGACAAGCCTTCCGGTCCATATAAATTGGACTGGCACTGGGCTGCACTAATCCTTGATGGTAGAGAAGCAGAGAGAGTTTTTGTAATTAATAGATAAACATCCAAAGCAGCATTGCCAGCAGAGCCAGAGAGGGGATTCTGACACTTTGCTCTGCTCAGACCTCCCCTGCATTGCTGTGTGCAGCTCTGGAGCCCTCAGCACAGGAAGGACATGGAGCTGATGGAGAGGGGCCAGAGGAGGCCAGGAAAATGCTCAGGAGCTTGGAGCAGCTCTGCTAGAAGGACAGGCTGAGGGAGCTGGGGGTGTTCAGTCTGCAGAAGAGAAGGCTGCAGGGAGACCTAAGAGCAGCCTGCCAGGACCTGAAGGGGCTGCAAGAAGGCTGCAGAGAGACTGTTTGCAAAGGGCTGCAGGGACAGGAGCAGGGACAATGGCTTCAAAGGAGAGCAGAGCAGCTTGAGATTGGATGTGAGGAAGAAGTTGTGCAGCAGGAGGGTGGTGGAACACTGGCACAGGTTGCCCAGGGAGGTGGTTGAGGCTCCATCCCTGGAGATCTTGCAGGTGAGGCTGGAGAGGGCTGTGGGCAAGCTGCTGTAGTTGGGGATGTCCCTGCTGAGTGCAGAGGGGTTGGACTGGGTGAGCTGTGGAGGTCCCTTCCAGCCCAGCCTATTCTCTGATGCTATGAGTCTAAGTGTTTCCTTCCCATCTCCCAAGGAGCAGTGTGCCCACGTCACAGAGCTCAACAACCACAGCCAGTCCTCTTCCATTCCTTTCCTTGTCGCTGAAGATTTACCTTTCCAACTTAGGCTGACAAAGTTCAGTTTTGTTTACTCTGCTGAGGCTTGAGTTGGCTATGAAAAGCCCAATTTTTTTTTTCCAAACAAAAAACCAGTTTCAATAAAGCAGAATTACTTGGCTGTTTTTCTTCATCTCCATGATTCTCTTGTTGTGACTTTTTTTCCACTTTATTTTTAACTTTTTTCCTTTTTTTTTTATTTTACTTTATTTTTCCTTTAATTTTAACATTTTTTCCCTGAGGTTTTTTTACTTTATTTTTCCCTTTATTTTTTCCCCTACTTTTTTCTTACATTTTTTGGCCTTTATTTTTAACTTTTTTTCCTGTTTCTTTTTTCCTCTTATTTTTATTTTTCCTCCTTTTAAAAAAAAAATTCCTTGATTTAAAGTTTTTATTTCCTTTTTATTTTTTACTTTATTTTTCCTTTATTTTGAACTTTTTTCCTCATTATTTTTCTGTTTTTTTCCTTTGACTTTTGTCCTGTTTATTTTACTTTATTTTTTCCTTCATTTTAAACTTTTTCTCTCTTTGTTTCTTTTACTTCATTTTTTCCTTTATTTTAATTTTTTTCTGCTTGTTTATTTTTTAACTTTATTTTTTCCCTTTAATTTTTTCCTGCTTTTTTAAAATTTTGAAATCTTTTTTCTGATTTTTTACCTCATTTTCCCGTTATTTTTAAATTTTCTGTTTATTTTTTAATCTTCCCTTTATTTTTATTTTTCTGTTTATTTTTCTCTATTTTCCCTTTATTTTTAACTTATTTCCTTTATTTTTTCCTTTATTTTTAACTTTATTTTTATTTTTGTCTGTTTATTTTTCTTGATTTTCCCTTTATTTTTAAATTTTTTCCTTTATTTTTTCCTTTATTTTTAACATAATTTTAATGTTTTCTGTTTATATTTTATTTTTCCCTTTATTTTTACCTTTTTTCCTTTCGTCTTTCCTTTCTTTCAAACATTATTTTTACTTTTTTCCTGTTTTTTTTCCTTTATTTTCCCCTTTATTTTTTCTTTCTTTTCCCTTTATTTTTTCCTTTATTTTCAACTTTTTTCTCCCCTCCCCCTCATTTTGTTTCTTTGTTTGTTTTACTTTTTGCAGCTCCTCTTTGGCCCACCTGAACTTTGCTCAATCATCTCTCTCCAACCCACAGTCCCTCTGATGCTTCATAAACCACAGACCCTGGGGGGGGGGAGGCACCAAAAAAGGAACAAATATTTCTCCAGTGCTACTTTGCAGCACGTTTTCAGCTGTCAGAATCTTACTTTCTCTTTTCTATCCTGACTTCCTTGGAGAAACCTTTTTGAGAGGAGGGACCTTTGTCAAAGAAGCAGAAAGGCAATACCCAGACAGTTAGAGCGATCACAGCCAGTGGGTCCAGCTTGCACACAAGTTACACAGGGCAGTAATAACCTTTGCAAATGACTGATGATAGCCCTTCCAAATTCTTGGAATAGCCTTGCTGGCTGAAGAGAAGAAATAAATCAAACTGGAAAAAAAGAAAAAAAAAAAAAAACAAAACCCCAACCAAACCCAGAAGACGGTGACCAGCATGACAAATAGTGTTCATTTGATCACAATTCCTTTCCTCAGGAAAACAACTTCCATTCATGCAAATGGAGCTTATCATTTATAATATGGAAAACCTCCAGAAGGGCTAAAAAAAAGTAAACACAAGGACAAAGTGTACCAGGAAAATGTGACCGAGGGATTTGACAGCCTTACAGCAAGAGGCAGATTAAGAAAACATTCCACTGGAGGGACCACTGCTTCTGAGTGATCTGATTCAGGGTTTGTTTTTCTTTCATAGCTTTTAGGTCAAAAGTGATCACTGGAAAATTCAGGCCATCCTCCTCTCTCCAAAGAGATTTTACACTTCACTGAAAAGCATTTGTGCAAGAGATCTTGCTTCTTGTGTTTTTATTTTATTTTATTTTATTTTATTTTATTTTATTTTATTTTATTTTATTTTATTTATTATTTCTTGTTTTCTTTCATTTTATTTTATTCTATGCTCTTTTGTATTATTCTGTTTTATATTNAAAGCATTTGTGCAAGAGATCTTGCTTCTTGTGTTTTTATTTTATTTTATTTTATTTTATTTTATTTTATTTTATTCTACTTTATTTTATTATTTCATTCTATTTTATTTTATATCACTTTATTGTATTTTATTTTACTATTTTATCTTTTTCAAATTTATTATTTTATTTTATTTTATGTATTATTTCNGGCTCTCACCACCCTCATGGGGAACAACTTCTTCCTAACATTCAATCTGAATCTCCCCGCATCCAGCTTTGTTCCATTCCCCCCAGTCCTATCACTACCTTACCAGTCCCTCCCCAGCTTTCTTGTAGCCCCCTGCAGATCCTGGAAGGTCACAAGAAGGTCTCCTGGGTGTCTTCTCTTCTCCAGACTGCACAACCCCAGCTGTCTCAATCTGTCCTCATAGCAAAGCATCTCCAGCCCTCTGCGCATCCTGGTGGCCCTTCTCTGGACCCCTTCCAGCATGTCCATATCTCTCTTGTAATAGAGGCTCCAGAACTGGACACAGAGCTCCAGATGTGGTCTCAGCAGAGTGGAGCAGAGGGGGAGAATCCCCTCCCTGGCCCTGCTGGACACACTTGTCCTCGCTGTGAAACCTTTTCCTCTTGTGTAGAACCAGAATCTCCCCGGGAGTAACTTCTTACCCATAACCCTTTGTCTCTTCGTCTTTCCTATATGCCTTGTTTATAAAAGGGTAACTCCATCCCTTTGCAGCCACCCTGGAACATGGTGGTAAGGTCTCCCTTAAACCTTTTCTCAGTGCTCTACAAATCCAGTTCTCTTCAGCCTTTCCTCATATGACAGGATTCCCAGTCCTTCAATCATCTTTTTGGCCATTCTGTGGACCCTCTCCAGCTTGTCCACATCATTTTTTTTTTCCTCAGGTCTCAGAATCCATTTGAAAAGTGTAAGTCAAAGACAATACCTTTGCTCTATGCTGTATTTAGACAAGAATTTATGTGAGAGGGGAGTGAAGGAAGAGGCAGAATGTGAGATGCTATGCCCAAACTGTCTCTTGTGATCTAAAGTTGGTTTGAAATCCTTGTTCTGTGTTCAGCTGAGAAACTGAACCTGGGCATCTTGCAGTTCACACTTGCCTGCTCTAATGATTGGCTTTTGTACAGCAGCTGCCTGGGCTCTGTCTTTTGCAGCTGCTCCAGTTGCCAAACATGATTATGGCAGCACTGGTGGCACTTGAGGCTTGAGTTCAGCTCTCCTGTACAGCAGAGAAATGCACCAGCTGAAGTGCACCACCTGTCAGCACCTTCTGCCTCCTTTTTTGTAGCACCATAGAATCACAGAATGGCAGGGACACTTCTCACTAGACCAGATTGCTCAAAGCCCCACCCTACCTGACTTCAAGTACTTCCAGGGCTGGAGCCACTCTGGGCAACCTGTTCACCTCACACCCTTCTGGTGAAGAATTTCTTCCTAAAATCCAATCTGAATCTATCTTTTTCCAGGTTGAAGCCTTTACCTCTCATTCTATCATTACATGCCTTTGTAAAAAGTCCCTTTCCAGCATTACAGAATTAAACTTGGTGAGATAGCTCCATGCCAGAATGCAGCATCCCAGCTATAAGGTAAAATGTGACAGTGTAAAAGACAGTGGAGGAGAGAGAGAGCTTTCAGTTCACACTTCAAATAAGTAAACAAGGCAGCCCTGAAATCAGAGAATGGATTAGGTTGGAAGGGACCTCAGAGATCATCTACTCCAACATCCCTGCTATGGGCAGGGAGGCCTCTCCACTAGACACAGCTGCTCAAGACCTCATCCAACCTGGCCTTAAACATCCCCAGGGAGGAGGCAATCCACCACCTCCCTGGGCAGCCTATTCCAGAGTCTCACCACCCTCATGCTGAAGCACTTCTTCCTAAGATCAGGCCTAAACCTGCTCTCAGCTAGGAAGAGGTAACCTTGCAGACTGTCACATGTGGAGCGCTTTTGGTTGTATGTCTATGCAGTAGGTTTCACACTCCTAAAGAAAATGAAGTGCTGTGAGAAGTGAAAGCTTTTATAGCAGAGTGAATTTGCTTTCACTTACCACACAATGACATTTTCCTGGAAATTCTTTTGTTCATGCAAACTGAATGGCAAACACTGTATGTAAACACAAGTTAAAAGCTTGTTTAAAAACTTTTCTGCTCCATTTCTCAGCTTCTCATCACGGAATTGTCAGGGCTGGAAGTGACTCCAAGGATCATCCATTTCCAACACCCCTGCCATGGGCAATCAGCAACAAAACAAGAGGACACAGTCTCAAGCTGCACCAGGGGAGGTTTGGGATGGATGTGAGGAAGAAATTCTTCCCAGAAAAGGAGACTGGCCTTTGGGATGTACTGCCTGGGGAGGTGGTGGAGTCACCATCCCTGGAAGTGTTTAAAAAGAGCCTGGGTCAGGCACTCAGTGCCATGGGTTAGTTGATCAGATGGTGTTGGGTGATAGGTTGGACTGGATGATCTCAGAGGTCTTTTCCAACCTGGTTCATTCTGTGATTCTGTGAAGCAGACACAAAGTAGATCACAGACTAATCTTTTGGGAATATACTTCTGATGGTCTTCAGGCAGGCACAAAGAAGACCGCAGACTAATCTTTTGGGAATATAGAATCACAAAATTGTCAGGGTGGGAAGGGACCTCAAGGCTCATCCAGTCCCAACCCCCCTGCCATGGGCAGGGACACCTCACACCACAGCAGGCTGCTCACAGCCACATCCAGCCTGGCTGCAAAAACCTCCAGGGATGAGGCTTCCACCACCTCCCTGGGCAACCTCTGCCAGTGTCTCACCACCCTGATGGGGAACAACTTCTTCCTAACATCCAATCTGAATCTCCCCACATCTAGTTTTGCTCCATTCCCCCCAGTCCTATCACTCTCTGACACCCTCAAAAGTCCCTCCCCAGTTTTCTTGCAGCCCCTTCAGATCCTGGGAGGCCACAAGAAGGTCTCCTTGGAGCCTTCTCTTCTCCAGACTGAACAACCCCAACTCTCTCAGTCTGTCCTCATAGGAGATCAGCTCCAGCCCTCTGCTCATCCTGGTGGCCCTTCTCTAGACACCTTCCAGCACCTCCAGATCTTTCCTTTAATAGGGGCTCCAGAGCTGGACACAGAGCTCCAGGTGGTGTCTCAGCAGAGTGGAATAACAGAGGCATAGTCTGGGAAACAGCCTGATCTATGTGAAACTATTAACAACAGACACCTGATTCCAATTTAGGTTGTTTAAGAGGTGCCCAGTAATCGATCAGCTCTCTGCAGCAGCAAATATTTGTCCTGTTCATTGTTCAATGACAGAGCTCCCAGGTGCTATACTGGAGTATGAGCAATTTCTTCTCATTCCCCACCCCTCCTTCAGGTTCAGCCTGAACCTAAATGTGGGCTTCAAATAATCCCATACTATTTCAGGAGGGGAAAAGTTAAAAAAAAAAAAAAGGAGTTATTTTGTATTGAAACATTCCTGCCAAAGCCAATCCCACTTCCAGTCCAATTCTCCTTCTTAAGGAGATGTTGTAGCTTCTGTCAGAGGTCCCGTGTCCTCACACCTGGTGCAGATGATCTCACACTTTTGTTTGTGCTCAGGTTGCTGTGTGTGCACCAGATGTTCTGCTTTACCAAAGACTGCTGCTGAGCAAAGTCGAAAGCTGCCTTACCCTCTATGTCGTGTCCTGAGTCAGGTGGAAGCATCTGGTGTGAAGGGAGGTTGCATGTTCCTGGGGAGCAGCCCAGTGTTCTCCCGGGGAGCAGCTCAGTGTTCTCCTGGGGAGCAGCCCAGTGTTCTCATGCAGAGAGAAGCCACAGGCTCAGCAAGCAGGGAGGTGGCCACTTGTGTCAGGTTCCTGGGTCGTGGGCAGGACGCCAGCCAGCAGCCAGCCTGTGGAGGTGATGGTGAAAGTCACCTCTCAGCTCAGGCAGGGCAACGCCAACCCTGACCCAACTTGGGAAGGTGCTGAAAGCTGCTGGGCTGAGGACAAGTCTGGGGTGAAGAGCTGGTCACAGAGGGGAGACTGGGTTTCTAGCTTTCTGGCTTGCCCAGAGGAGCTGAGTTCATGCATCATTTTGGCTGGAAAAGATCATCAAATCTGACTGTGTCCCTCAGGAGCACATCTTTGCACCCTTTATAAACCTCCAGGGATGGGCATTCAACCACCTCCCTGGGGAGCCAGTTCCAGTGTTTGAGAAGTGAGTCCGAGACTGTTAGAAGTTGAAAGGAAGTCCTGAATTGATTTCCTGAATAGGCAAAATGTGATTTCTGGTCACTGATCACAGAATCACACAATCACAGAATGTTAGTGGTTGGAAGGGACCTCCGAAGCTCATCCAGTCCAACCTCCCTGCCAGAGCAGGGGCACCTAGAGCAGCTCACACAAGAACACATCCAGGTGGGGTTTCAATGTCCTCAGAGAAGGAGACTCCACAACCTCTCTGGGCAGCCTGCTCCAGGGCTCTGTCACTCCACAATGAAAAAATTTCTCCATGTGTTCATGTGGAATCTCCTCTGCTGCAGCTTGAGTCTGTTGCCCCTGCTCCTCAAGCACCAATACAGGCTGGGCAGGGACTGGCTGGAGAGCAGCCCTGGAGAAAAGGCCTTGGGGGCGCTGGGGGAGGAGAAGCTCAGCAGGAGCCAGCAGGGAGCACTTGCAGCCCAGAGAGCCAAGCAGAGCCTGGGCTGCAGCAAGAGAAGTGTGGCAGCAGGGCCAGGGAGGTGATTCTGCCCTTCTGCTCCACTCTGCTGAGACCTCATCTGGAGCTCTGTGTCCAGTTCTGGAGCCTCTGTTCCAGGATGTGACACCACTGATTCATATGCAGAATAAATCTGTCAAAGGCAATCTGGAGCTGATCAAAACCCTAAGGGACAGTTTAAGGTCTGGTTTAAGATATTTACAGATTTTAGGGCTATTAATTACAGACCTGGTGAATCATAGATTGCTACAGGTTTCTGTACTTTTAGAAGGCCAATAGGGTCCTGGGGGGCATTCAGAGGAGTGTGTCCAGCAGAGCCAGGCAGGTTCTCCTCCCTCTCTACTCTGCCCTGCTGAGACCTCACCTGGAATATTGCATCCAGTTCTGAGCTCCCCAGGTCAGGAGGAAAAGGTTCTGCTGGAGAGAGTCCAAGGGAGGGCTTCAAGGATGCTGAAGGGACTGGAGCACTGCCTGGGGAGGAGAGGCTGAGAGCCCTGGGGGTGCTTAGTCTGGAGAGGAGAAGGCTGAGAAGGATCTGATCAATGTCTCTCAAGAGCTGAGGGCTGGGGGTCAGGAGGGAGGGGACAGGGACAGGCTCTGCTCAGTTGCACCCTGGGATAGGCCAAGGGGCAATGGATGGAAACTGCAGCACAGGAGGTTCCAGCTCAACAGGAGGAGGAACTTCTTGACTGGGCGGGTGCCAGAGCCCTGGAGCAGGCTGCCCAGAGAGGATGTGGAGTCTCCTTGTGTGGAGCCTTTGCAGCCCTGTCTGGATGTGTTCCTGTGTGACCTGTGCTGGATTCTCTGCTCCTGCTCTGGCAGGGGGCTTGTCCATGTGTTTTCCTTCAGTCTGGCCAACCTGTTCTAGTGGAAAGTGTCCCTGCCCATAGCAGGGGTGTTGGAACTGGATGATCCTTGAGGTCCCTTCCAACCCTACAATTCTGTGATTTTGTGAAGTTGTGTGGGAATTAAACTTCAGAAGACAGCTCCATACATCAGTTTTTCAATCTAAGTGGCATACACAAAGGGTCCAAAAATCCCCAAATACATGGCAGAAATCTGTAGACTTGCTTATAGTCTCTTAAATAGGATATTGCTATTGTTTGTAACATGCCACAGGTTTTTGTTTTTAAGGATATAAGTAGCTTGTATTTGCAGTCAATTTAATCCTCAGCCTCACAGAAACCAATTTTAAACACATTTCTCATTCATAGAATCATAGGACCATAGTATGGGCTGGGCTGGAAGGGACCTCCAAAGGTCCAACCCCTCTGCATTCAGCAGGGACATCCCCCACTAGATCAGGTTGCCCAGAGCCCTCTCCAGTCTCACCTTGAAGATCTCCGGGAATGGGGCCACAACCACCTCCCTGGGCAACCTGTGCCAGTGTTCCACTGCACTCACTGTAACACCATGAGTGTTTTTCCTATCCCTTTAATGATGTCCCATCATCTACAAACACATGATGTTCCCTTCTGATTCGTTGTGACTTTGTGAAGATCTTGATATAGGAATTACATTTGGCATTTTGACAGATTTTGTAGAAGAATGTAATTTGTCTTGTATTTGTCTTGTACTCAGCACTGGTTAGGTCACAACCTGAGTACTGTCTCCTGTTATAGGTCTCTCAATTCAAGATGCTGAGATGCTGGAACTTGTCCAGAGAAGGGCAACAAGGGTGGAGAGCAGTCTGGAGCACAGCCCTGTGAGGAGAGGCTGAGGGAGCTGGGGGTGTTTAGCCTGGAGAAGAGGAGGCTCAGGGGAGACCTTATTGCTCTCTACAACTACCTGAAGGGAGGTTGTAGCCAGGTGGGGATTGGTCTCTTCTCCCTGGCACCCAGGGACAGAAGAAGAGGACACAGTCTCAAGGTGCCCCAGGGGAGGTTTGGGCTGGATGTGAGGATGAAATTCTTCCCAGACAGAGAGATTGGTTATTGGGATGTGCTGCCCAGGGAGGTGGTGGAGTCACTGTCCCTGGAAGTGTTCAAAAAGAGCCTGGATGAGGCACTGGGTGCCATGGTTTAGTTGATCAGATGGTGTTGGGTGATAGGGTGGAGTGGCTGATCTCAAAGGTCTTTTCCAGCCTGGTTAATTCTGCGATTCTTTATTCTAATTATTTGAACCCAGGCTAAGCAGAATAACAATGATCTATCTGCTCTTGATTGTTTTAGTTAGCTTCTTCTTGCTATTATGAGAACAAAATCTGGTACCAGAACGAGGAGCTCTGTTTGTTTGTTTGGTTGGTTGGTTTGGTTTGGGGTTTTTTTGATGTGTGGTGTAATGAGAAAAATAAAACCCTGGTGAAAGGGAAAGATGTTTTAATACTTTTAAAAACTAAGATCATTGGGCTGGTGCCAGCATTTCCTGAGCCTAAAAGATGCATGCAAGTTTGGATAACAAAACCGCTAAAAAAAACCCAAACCATACAATTGAAAGTGGATTGAATCAGCCTCAGAATTCAGCCAAAACAAACTGAGTGGTTTTAATGATTTTTACCAAAAAATGGGAGAAAGGATTCTGGAGAGACTCTTTCAGGCAGAGTAGAGAAAGGCAGGAGTTAGTGTTAGGTTCCAGCTTCTCCCTCTTAGCGATGCCCAATGCCAGCACAAGGGGCAGTGGTGGAAGCTGAGCCATAGGAAGTTCCATGGAAACAGGAGGAAGAATTTTTTCCCTGTGAGGGTGACAGAACCCTGGAACAGGATGCCCAGGGGGGTTGTGGAGTCCAGTTCTGGGCCCCTCAGCTCAAGAAGCACCTCAGGGAACTGCTTGAGAGAGTCCAGCAGAGAGCCCCAAAGCTGCTGAAGGCAGAGGAAGATCTTCCTTATGAGGAGAGGCTGAGGGAGCTGAGGGCTCTGGAGCTTGGAGAGGAGGAGCCTGAGAGGAGAGCTCCTTGCTGGTGCTAAAGATGTGCAGAGGGAGTGCCCAGAGGCTGGAGCCATTCTCTGCTGGGTGATGCCCAATGCCAGCACAAGGGGCAGTGCTGGAAGCTGAGCCAGAGGAAGTTCCATGGAAACAGGAGGAAGAATTTTTTCTTCCCTGTGAGGGTGAGAGAAGCCTGTTGGAGGCTGCCCAGGGGGGTTGTGGAGTCTCCCTCTGTGGAGATATTCCAAGCCCAGCTGGCTGTGTTCCTGTGTGAGCTGCTGTAGGTGCCCCTGCTCTGGCAGGGGGTTGGACTGGATGAGCTCTGGAGGTTCCTCCCAGCCCCTCACATTCTGCGATTCTGTGTTAGAAGTTTTCCTATGCCAGATGTCTGTGCACGTGGATGAAGGGGCTGTGACTGGGTGTTGGGGGGGTGGATCTGTTTGTTTTTCCATTGAAGCAGAAGAGCTTTCTCAGAACTGTAAACTCAGTGAGCAACACCACCGCTTGGCTAGGAAACGTCACGCTTGCTTGAGGCTCTTTGGCAAGGCTTGTGCTAGGCTCCTGAAACACCTCACGTACTTGGCCTGCTGAGGGAGGGAGGCTAGGGCTGGGAGCACCCAGAGGATTGATTTGGGGGCTAGGCAGTGGAGCAACTGCCCCTTTCAAATTTCCTCATCATGCTCCAATAAATCTGCCTCTGCCCCCTCTCGCATCTCCTTCTGATACTCCAATAAATCTGCCTCTGCCCCTCTCACATTTCCTCATGATTGCTACAGTTTGAAGAGGGAACTTTAGCCTAGTCCCTGAATGTGAAGACTGGAAGTGAGATAAATTACCACTGGATGCAAAAGGGAAATAATGATGAGGTCTGTAGAAGTCAATGGCTTGCTAATGGGGATAGAGAGTAGTTGCAGAAACAGTTCTTTCTTTTCACAGAATCACAAATCAGAGAATGTTAGGGGCTGGAAGGGACCTCGAGAGCTCAACCAGTCCAACCCCCCTGCCAGAGCAGGGGCACCTAGAGCAGGTCACACAGGAACACAGCCAGGTGGGGTTTGAATAACTCCAGAGAGGGAGACTCCACACCTGCCTTGGGCAGCCTGTGCCAGGCTTCTGTCACCCTCACAGGGAAATAACTCTTCCTCATGTTTCCATGGAACTTCCTATGCCTTTTCTTCTGTCACTTCTGCTTGCAACTTCTCTCTCTCCCTTCCACAGCCTTGCCAGGGGATCTCTGTTTTGACTGCTGTGTGAGGTACCAGGAAGGAGGGAGGGAGTGGGAGAGGAGGTGAATGGTTCCCCTGGATCCATCCAGGGGATTCTGAGGAGTTTCTGTGTTTATATTTATGTGTAAATATTTCTATATTGTACATCTGTTGTATGCTTTGGAGATATTCATTGCATTTCATATCTCTGGATTGTGGTTTGCTTGTCAATAGAGCTTCATTTGCTTCCATCCCAAACTGAGCTGCTCTGGCAGTTTGGTTTTGGGGGTAGTTCCTCCAAATTAGTCAGGAGGTAAATTCCAACCCACCATGCTCCAATAAATCTGCCTGCCCCAGTGTCTGACACTTCTTAGAAGTCACAGAATGATGGTCTCATAAAAGGACCTTCAGTACAATGATTTTTTTTATTTTTGTCACAGAATCAGAGAATTATTGAGGCTGGCACAGAGCTCTGAGCTCATCCAGCCCAGCCTAGGACCTAACCCCACCACACCAACCAGACCATGGCACCAAGTGCCACATCCAAGCTTGCCTGAAACACCTCCAGGGATGGGGACTCCACCACCTCCCTGGGCAGTCCATCCCAGGGGCCAATTCCCCTTTCCCTCAGGAAGTGCTTCCCAACATCCAACCTAAGCCTCCCCTGGCACAGCTTCAGGCCATGCCCTCTGCTCTTGTCACAAGTTGCCTGGGAGCAGAGCCTGACCCCCAGCTGACTGCACCTTCCCTTCAGGGAGCTGTAGAGTGTGAGAAGGTCCCCCCTGAGTCTCCCTAGGCAGTCCATCCCAGTGTCTGGTTAACCTTTCCCTGAGTGGTGTTTTTTCTTTCAACTTGGGACACTCCAAGTGTAAAAGAAATTTAGAGCTCTTCAGAAAACACTTCCTATGTCCTGAAGAGTTATTTTGGGTAATTAAAAAAACCCCAAACCAAATCAAACCCAAACCAAACCCAAACCAAATCAAAACAAACCAAACCAAATCCAAACCCAAACTGAACCCAAACCAAACCCAAACCGAACCCAAACCAAACCAAACCAAACCCAACCCAACCCAAACCCAAACAATACCAAACCCAACCCAAACCAAAACCAAACCAAACCAAATCCAAATCAAACCAAACCAAACCCAACCCAAACCAAAGCAAACCCAACCCAACCCAACCCAACCCAAACCAAACCAAACCAAATCCAACCCAATCCAACCTAACCCAAACCAAACCCAATCTAACCCAACCCAATCCAAACCAAAGCAAAGCAAATCAAACCAACCCAACCCAAACCATCCCTCTCTTATCATTTGGTGCTCCATTTCCTGTTATTTTTAAGAGATGCAGCAGCAACACCATTCTGTGATGTCAGGAGC
>VXBD01012082.1:47478-58445 GCA_013399975.1 Indicator maculatus | reverse complement strand
CATTAGAATTCTACAAGGCTTTCACAAGAATGTGACACCTAATTAAGTTTAAGGAATGCTATTTCCCAATTGCTATTTATTCTGGCAGTTCATAGCTGTTTTGGAGGGTGGTTGAAGATTTCCATCCCAGTAGCCAGAATGTGTCTGATTTGTAAGATTAAGCTGCTAGAGCTGGTTATCTCAGAGCATTATAATGACATTAATAACAATGATCTCACAGGGGATGATCAGTATGCTTGTTCATTATGCAGCACTTGGATCCATGAATGTGGTTTGAAGGATATGATTCTGATGCTCACTTAGGCAAATTGCAACATTGCTTAAGAGAGTAACTTTGCCATTTTAGAGAACTCCTTCATGTTGTTGAAGAGTACAGTGTCCAGTTCTGGAGCCTCTGTTCCAGGAAGGATCTGGAGGTGCTGGAAGGTGTCCAGAGAAGGGCCATGAGGATGAGCAGAGGGCTGGAGCTGCTCTGCTCTGGAGACAGACTGAGAGAGTTGGGGTTGTGCAGTCTGGAGAGGAGAAGGCTCTGAGGAGACCTTCTGGTGGCCTTCCAGTATCTGAAGGGGGCTCCAAGAAAGCTGGGGAGGGACTTTTGAGGGTGTCAGGGAGTGATAGGACTGGGGGGATGGAGCAAAACTAGAAGTGGGGAGATTGAGATTGGATGTCAGGAAGAAGTTGTTCCCCAGGAGGGTGGTGAGACACTGGCAGAGGTTGCCCAGGGAGGTGGTGGAAGCCTCATCCCTGAAGGTTTTTGCAGCCAAGCTGGATGGAATTCTGAGCAACCTGCTGTGGTGTGAGGTGTCCCTGCCCATGGCAGGGGGTTTGGAACTGGATGATCCTTGAGGTTCCTTCCAACCCTGACACTTCTGTAATTCTATGATTTTAGAGCACCATTTAAATAAAGCTGCACCTGCTATATGCTTCTCCCAGTAGCATTAAGGGGAAAGGTTCAGTTTGGTAGGTGAGCTATGAGAGGATAACTCCTAAGGAAGACTGGAGCATAGGCAGGTTTAGTCCAATGTAAACTGAAGATCTGCACCTTTTAACCAATTTCTCTTTTCCTGACATTGGAAATTTCAAAGTCATTGCATTTATCCCTGTGCAAGCTAAGGCTCTCAGCCCCCAGGGAATTCAATGACAATAAAGAGGTCTTGCTTACCACTAGCATGGCTGGAGCAACAAAGGATTGAAAACAAAGCTTCCCACAGCCTAATCACCAGCAGAAAAAAAGTCTTAAGGACAGGCAATGCGCTTAAGGTCAACTCTAAATGAAGAGCAAACTCCCATCTCCAGAGTCATCCAAAACCTGCCCAGACACCATCCTGTGAAACCTGCTCTAGGTGGTCCTGCTCTAGCAGGGGCATTGGACTGGATGATCTTCAGCGGTTTCTTCCAATCCCTACCATTCTATGATCCTCAGAGATCCCTGTGGCTCTGTAGTTATCCAGAAGAGCTCAGATGAGATGTTTTTCTGGAAATACAAGGTTACTTAAAAAGCAGCCACAGTCTCGCTGCCAGATTTGCACAGAATCACAGAACTGGCAAGCTTGGAAGAGACCTGAAGGACCACCCAGTCACAAGATCTCTGCCATGGCCAGGGACACCTTCCACTAGATCAATAAGGAGCAATGAGGTCTCCCCTGAGCCTCCTCTCCCCCAGGCTGAACACCCCCAGCTCCCTCAGCCTCTCCTCACAGGGCTTGTGCAGGAAACCATTCAGCTGCAGGGCTTGTGTTGTGTTAATGAGAGTTGACATTTTCAAAACATCCATCAAAGGAAATTGCTTACAAGTAAGTAACTTTCTCTGTTTATTTCCAGAGAGAAAATGTTTGGGCTTGCTTTGTTTTGTTTGGGTATTTTTTTCCCCTAGGAAATTGTAGCCAGCTGTAATCCAGATGAGATTCCATTTCATGCAGTTTCCTTAGGATCAGGAAGTGTAAAAGCTGCTGTTCAACAGGTGCAACTCCAAGTGGAGAGACCTGCAGGGAAACTATGATTACAATTATTCAGCAAATACCATCCAGACTTCCTGCTTAATGTCCACATTTCACAGAACAACTTCACTACTTCATAGAATCAGAGAATTGTCAGGGCTGGAAGGGACCTCAAGGCTCATCCAGTCCCAACCCCCCTGCCATGGGCAGGGACACCTCACACCACAGCAGGTTGCTCACAGCCACATCCAGCCTGGCTGCAAAAACCTCCAGGGATGAGGCTTCCACCACCTCCCTGGGCAACCTCTGCCAGTCTCTCACCACCCTCATGGGGAAGAACTTCTTCCTGACATCCAATCTGAATCTCCCCATTTCTAGTTTTTCTCCATTCCCCTCAGTCCTATCACTCCCTGACACCCTCAGAAGTCCCTCCCCAGCTTTCTTGGAGCCCCCTTCAGATACTGGAAGGCCACAAAAAAGATCAACAGGGCTTGTGGAGTCTCCCTCTCTGGAGATATTCCAAGCCCAGCTGGATGTGTTCCTGTATGACCTGCTCTGGGTGCCCCTGCTCTGGCAGGGGGATTGGACTGGTTGAGCTTTGGAGATCCCTTCCAGCCCCTAAGATTCTGTCATTCCTTGGAACTATTCACATATTTTAAAATGAATGTCTGTTTTTCCACCTGAAGTAACGAGAAGGGAAGTTCTAACTGGTATGATGCAACTACTCAACTTGCCTAGAAGTAATCTGTAGGATAAATTGGTTGACTTTCCTTGAGGTCTACAACAGCATTACAGGTGACTGCCAATGCCACACCAAATAATTCAGGAAGGGTGAAAGGAAACTTGAGGAGGGTGGATTTAGATTAGATACTAGGAAGAAATTCTTTCCACTGAGGGTGGTGAGACCCTGGAACAGGTTGCCCAGGGAGGCTGTGGATGTTTCCTCCCAGGAAGTGTTCAAGGCCAGGTTGGATGAGGCCTTGAGCAGTCTGAGTGTGAGGTGTCCCTGCCCATGGCAGGGGGCTTGGAACTGGATGATCTTTAAAGTCCCTTCCAAGCCAAACCATTCCATTAATCTAAGAATCCATGTAATATGTGTAATTGCCATTAACCCTTCTGTGTCCCTCAAGGAAAGGAAATACAATCCTACATTTTCTCTCTGTTCTTTTCAGTGAGGGCAAAGCTCTGGCTTCATACAGAGATAATCAAAGACAGATTTTTTTTTGGTAGGTACTAAAAATCTGTACAAAATTAAGACAATATTATGCCTGAGACATAAATTGTTTCTTAAGTGGATGAGATTTCTTCTTGATTCTATGATTCTATGATTCTATGAGATGTTTGCTTTCTTTCCACACTTGCATTGATGTTCACACAATCACAGAATCACAGAGTGTTAGGGACCAGAAGGGAGCTCCAGAGCTCATCCAGTCCAACCCCCCTGCCAGAGCAAGGGCACAGGAACACAGCCAGCTGGGCTTGGAATATTTCCAGAGAGGGAGACTCCACAACCCCCCTGGGCAGCCTCCAACAGGCTTCTGTCACCCTCACAGGCAAAAAATTCTTCCTCCTGTTTCCATGGAACTTCCTATGGCTCAGCTTCCAGCACTGCCCCTTGTGCTGGCATTGGGCATCACCCAGCAGAGCCTGGCTCCAGCCTCTGGGCACTCCCCCTGCACATCTTTAGCACCAGCAAGGAGCTCACCTCTCAGGCTCCTCCTCTCCAAGCTCCAGAGCCCTCAGCTCCCTCAGCCTCTCCTCCTAAGGAAGATCTTCCTCTGCCTTCAGCAGCTCTGGGGCTCTGTGCTGGACTCTCTCAAACAGTTCCCTGAGGTCCTTCTTGAGCTGAGGGGCTCAGAACTGGACACAAGATTCTGGATGTGGCCTCAGCAGGGCAGAGTAGAGAGGGAGGAGAACCTCTCTGACCTCCTAACCCTTCTAATCCCCCCAGGCTGCCATTAGCCTTCTTGGCCACCAGAGCACATTGCTGGCTCATGGGCAACCTCCCATCCACCAGGACCCCCAGGTTCTTTTCCCCTTCCCTGCCCTCCAGCAGGTCAGTCCCCAGTCTGTCCTGATAGCTGTGGTTGTTCTGTCTTTATCTGTGTACACCAGAGATCTCCTGGTGCACTGGGGAGGGAAGGATAGCTCACTTGCACTGGTGAGCTCCTAAGCAATACATATTAAGAACTATTTAAGCCCCTGCAGATGGATATCACATACTCTCTATGCCTCATGCTTACAACAAGGAGCTGTTTTCAAACAAGCTTACTACTCTCTGCTACTACCAAAGGTCTGAGTGGAATTTTCTTGCTTACATGCATTCCCAGTGCATGAATTCATACACAATATAGATTTTTTCTAATGCTGCTGAAAAAAACAGTGACAAAGATGCAAGCACAGCCAGCAGAGAAGATTTTCTCTTAGGTTCACTGCCAGTTTAAGTGGAACTTTACTTAAAGTTATCAAACCAGAATGGAGCTTTTTAGATTTAAAGCCCTCAATCCTTGCAACCCCTTCCTTAGCCTCCATAGCATGTCTAGGTTGATAAATGTGGTCCCAACAGCTCCAGACAATGACATCAGCACTGTGCCTTCCTCTGTTGTTCCTGGCTGGCCTTCAGCAAGCAGAACAGTAGTAACCTTTTAATCTCCACACATCTTCACAGCATCACAGGATGTTAGGGGTTGGAAGGGACCTCTGGAGAGCTTCCAGTCCAAGCCCCCTGACACAGCAGGAGCAGAGAATCCAGCACAGGTCACACAGGAACACATCCAGACAGGGCTGCAAAGGCTCCACACAAGGAGACTCCACAACCTCTCTGGGCAGCCTGCTCCAGGGCTCTGGCACCCTCCCAGTCAAGAAGTTCCTCCTCCTGTTGAGCTGGAACCTCCTGTGCTGCAGTTTCCATCTATTGCCCCTTGGCCTATCCCAGGGCACAGTGAGCAGAGCCTGTCCCTGTCCCCTCCCTCCTGACCCCCAGCCCTCAGCTCTTGAGAGACATTGATCAGATCCCTCTCAGCCTTCTCCNCTTGGGGCTGCTCTCCAGCAGATCCCCTCCCAACCTGTCCTGCTGCAGTTTGTTCTTCCTCCCAGCTGCAGGACTCTGCACTCATCCTTGTTGAACCTCAGGAGGTTCCTCTCTGCCCAGCTCCCATCTGCCCAAGTCTCACTGAATGGCCTCACAGCCTTTAGGTTTCTCAGCCAAGCTTCCCAGTTTGGTATCAGCAGCAAACTTGCTGAGCAGACTCTGTCTGTCTGTCTGCCCCCTCATCAATGGTGTTGATGAAGGTGTTGAACAGGACTGGGCCCAGCACTGATCCCTGAGGGACTCCCCTGCTTACAGCTCTCCAGCTGTTGCTTAGATCCCCATTAAAATGTTTGCCTCATCCTCCAGCATCTGGACTTGCACCTTCTTTCTTTCTAAGTGCTTGAAAGCAACTGTCAGCAGCTTTCTAAGTGCCTTTGCAGCTCTGGCGGAATTAACTTGTTCTGTTTACTCCAGGCCAAGTGCATGCTGGCTCTGCACACTTTCATACAATCTCTCAATATCATCCTGAATTGCCAGCTGCCTTCTCTTGCTTTCTTGATGCATCTCAGCCAGACTAAAAATAGGGACATTTGATCTGGATACTGAATTTGATTCCTGTGATGCCACCATAGTGAGGCTGGGAAAAATCCTCCACAGCTTTCACCACTCAAATGACAGGCAATGTGTGCTCCAAAGACCAGCATAAGACTATTTTGGTGTGAGTTTTATATTCTACAAACTCTGTGCTTTCCTACAAGGACAGGCTGAGGGAGCTGAGGTTGCTCAGCCTGGAGAAGTCTCTGGGGAGACCTAAGTGCAGCCTGCCAGGACCTGAAGGGGGCTAAAAGAAGGCTGCAGAGAGACTCTTTGCAAAGGCCTGCAGGGACAGGACCAGGGACAATGGCTTCAAAGTAGAGCAGAGCAGATTGAGATTGGATGTTAGGAGGAAGTTTTTACCATGAGGGTAGTGGAATGTTAGAACAGGTTACCCAGGGAGGTAGTTGAAGCCCCATCCCTGGAGATACTCAGGATCAGGCTTGACATGGCTCTGGGCGAGATGATCCAGTTGGGGATGTCCCTGCTGAGTGCAGAGGGGTTGGACTGGATGAGCTTTGGAGTTCCTTTCCAACCCAAACTCTTCTATGGTTCTATGATACTACTTCTTCCCTCTAGCTTAGCTTACTCCCATGATGTTCTCTCCTAACTTCTGTCATTCCTATGGTGTCCTTCTGGTCACCCCCAGGTAGCAGAAGAGTCTTTTCTATGAATGTTTACTGGGATGCCTATCATCCTCCGGGGCAGCTTCTGAAAGTGGATCACTGCCTCTGATGCCTCCCAGAGCTGCTGGGGGATGTTGAAAAAGCCTCCATGTACAACCTCTCCACAAACATTTTGCCTTTCCTGCTGCTCTCAGCGGGGATTGGGGTTCCCCATCCCAACTATCTTTAACAGTCTGGAAAAACAATCAGGCTGAGGCTGTGGGAGCCCCTTGAAGGGTGAAATACAATCTTAGACAACAGCTAGGAGGGAGTGAGAACATAGAAGAGAGAGTCCAGACCACATCCTGCCTTGCATCCCCATGGCATTAGCAAAGGGAAGGGATGATCATCAGAGATGCAGCAAGTCAGGAAAATCTGGAAGCCACTCAGCCTTGGGAAGGTTTGGTTCTCAATGTTGTGCCACTACACACGAGTTCCTCAGGAGTCATATAAAATCTCTCCCTGAGGCACAATGCAAAGCCCACAGCTCACACTCATATCACACAAATGCTGCCGGTGTAGTTTTCAACCTCAAAAAGCCAAAGCTTCAGATTGGATGTCAGGAAGAAGTTGTTCCCCATGAGGGTGGTGAGAGACTGGCACAGGTTGCCCAGGGAGGTGGTGGAAGCCTCATCCCTGGAGGTTTTTAAGACTTCACATTTTTGAAGAGTGCTGTGACCAGTTCTGGAGACCCTACTCCAAGGAAGATCTGGAGGTGCTGGAAGGTGTCCAGAGAAGGGCCATGAGGATGAGCAGAGGGCTGGAGCTGCTCTGCTCTGGAGACAGACTGAGAGAGTTGGGGTTGTGCAGTCTGGAGAGGAGAAGGCTCTGATGTGACCTTCTTGTGGCCTTCCAGTGCCTGAAGGGGGCTACAAGAAAGCTGGGGAGGGACTTTTGAGGGTGTGAGGGAGTGATAGGACTGGGGGGGATGGAGCAAAACTAGAAGTGGGGAGATTCAGATTGGATGTGAGGAAGAAGTTGTTCCCCATGAGGGTGGTGAGACACTGGCAGAGGTTGCCCAGGAAGTGGTGGAAGCTTCATCCCTGAAGGTTTTTAAGACCAAGCTGGATGGGATTCTGAGAAACCTGATACAATGTGAGGTGTCCCTGCCCATAGCAGGGGGGATGGAACTAGCTGAGCCTTGAGGTCCCTTCCAACCCTGACGATTCTGATTCTATGCTGCTGCCAAGGCCATGGTAAGAACACAAAGTACCATTCTTCTAAGCACTCCTGAACAACATGTTGCTGCCTGCAGTATCCCTTGAAGCCAGATCCCTGCTTGGACAGGCACTTTGAAAAATTTCCCTTTTCCATAGTCTAAGTAAAAGTCTTGTGTTAGGCTCATGGAGTTGCAAAGGGTGGGCTGACTTTTGCAGCCAACATTGTAAATAGGCCATAACCAACATTAGGCTGAGTCTGTTTCCAGTTCATCTGGCAAACTCTTTTGTTCATCACCACTTCTTGCTGTAGACTGCTGGAGCTGAAACAGAGAAGGCAGACAGTGTGGTAAATGCTCTTTTAAGCCTTCATAAAAAATGTTTTCATAGATGGCCTAGTAATTCAGTCTACCATCCATCCTCTGCAACCTCTTGCTGGATTATTTTTAGCAGCAGAAGTCATCAAGGCAATTTAAATGTGAGGGCCAAATCCTGACCTCAGCTCTAGAGGCATCTGCCCATATTGTAGGCCTGATGTGTTCCCTGCCAGATGGCCAACTGCTGAAACCATTACAGACTGCTCCGGCTTACTGGTAGCTGAGCACAAGTCACATTTACACACTGCTGGAAGAGTCACTGCCCTGCTGGAAGGATTCTTCAGAATGACTTTGGTCACAGAATCACAGAATGGTAGAGGTTGCAAGTGACCTCTGAAGATCACCCAGCCCAGCCCCCCCTTCCTAGAGCAGGATCACCTAAAGTGAATCCCCCAGGAACACATCCAGGTAGGTCATGAATGCCTGCAGGGATGGAGACCTCACAACCTCTCTGTGCAGCCTGGTCCAGTGCTGAGCCATCCTCAAAGGGAAGAGTTTTTTTCCTTATGTTTATGTGGATCCTCCTCCGTTCCAGTTTGTGTCCATTGCTCCTCGTCCTGTCACTGGACACCCCAGAGTCTGATTCCATCCTCCTGAAACTTTCCTTTTAGATGCAGATCTCAGCATTACTGAGATCCCCCTTAGCCTCCTCTTCTCCAGACTAAGCATTGCCATCCCTCAGCCTTTCCTCATAAGCTGGATGCTCCAGTCCCCTCATCATCCTAGTGGCTCTCTGCTGGACTCTCTCCAGTAGTTCTTTGTCCTTCTTGAACTGGGGAGCCCAGAACTGGATGCAGTGTTCCAGTTGAAGCCAGAGCAGAGCAGAGGAGAGGGAAGGGAGAACCTCCCTTGACCTGCTGGCCACACTGCTCATGGCAAGGATGTTTGCACTGTTTGTTCTCTTGCTGTCCTTCATCATCAGAATATTTGGATGAGCTGTGCTGGATCTTGATAACATTGTTCCCTGTTTGGGGAATAAAGACACCAAGAAATGCAATAACTTTTGAATCACAGGGATGTCTCTGGCAGCATTGGGAAATCATCCTGTGTTGTCCACACCCTAACAAAACTCCTTCCTTTCAAAACCTACTGCAAAGGCCAATTAATGATGTACAGAAGCTAAGGAAACCTGTGAGCCAGTCAGCTTCATGACACAGCAAGTCCTAGTGAGGGATAAACTCCTGATCCCAGACCCTTTGGGATTTAAAGACGCCTCTTTGCAGATCGTCTTCTTTAATTCACTTTTTTCCAACCAAGCTCAGTGTCTTTAAAGGTCTGAGCCAGACCATACTTACAAACCTGGGGGTTCTGCCTCATCACCACTTCCTGGAGCCATTCAAAACCCACCTGGAGACCATTCTGTGCTACCTAGTATCATAGAATCATCAAATGACTTAGGTTGGAAGGGGTCTTAGAGATCACAGAATCAATGAATATTAGGGGCTAGAAGGGACCTCCAAAGCTCATCCAGTCCAAGCTCCCTGCCAGAGCAGGGTCACCTAGAGCAGGTCACACAGGAACACAGCCAGGTGGGGTTGGAATATCTCCAGAGAGGGAGACTGCACAAATCCCCTGGGCAGTGTGTTCTAGAGACGGTCTACTACAACCTCCAGTCATGGGCAGGGACACCTCTCAACTCGATCTGGTTGCTCAAGACCTCATCCAACCAGCCCTTGAACACCTCCAGGGAGGAGGCATCCACAGCCTCCCTGGGCAGCACATTCTAGAGTCTCACCACCCTCATATTGAAGAACTTCTTCCTAAGATCCAGTCTAAACCTACTCTCTCAGCTTGAAACCATTCCCCTTTGTCCTATTGCTAGGACCTGCTCTAAGTGAGACAGAGAACTGCTCGAAAGAATCCAAGGGAGAGGCAGGAGGATGCTTAGGGGACTTGAGCATCNTGAGGGTGGCAGATCCCTGGAGCAGGCTGCCCAGAGAGGTTTTGGAGTCTCCTTCTTTGGAGCCTTTCCAAGCCCACCTGGATGCATTGCTGTGTGGCCTGCCCTGGGTGCTGCTGCTCTGGCAGGAGGGTTGGACTGGAGGATCTCTGGAGGTCCCTTCCAACCTCTAATGTACTGTGGTACTGTGAAGTGAACCTGCCCTGGCAAGGGGGTCAGACTAGATGACCCCCAGAGATCCCTTCCAAACCCTGCCAGTTGGATTCTGTGATCCTTCTGGGTGCAGGTAGCAGCCAGCAAGAGCCAGACACTGCAGTAGTTGTATGCTGAATCCCAGCATTCAGAGGGAGCTGGAAGGCAGCTGAGGGTGTTTAACCTGGAGAAGAGGAGGCTCAGGGGAGACCTCATTGCTCTCTACAACTCCCTGAAGGGAGGTTGTAGCCAAGTGGGGGTTGGTCTCTTATCGCAGGCAAGCAGCACCAGAACAAGAGGACACAGTCTCAAGCTGTGCAGAGGGAATTTTAGGCTTGGTCTTAGACAAAAGTTCTTCCCAGGAAGAGAGATTGGGCCTTGGAATGTGTTGCCCAGGGAGAGAGTGGGGTGGATGTCCCTGGATGTGTTTAAGAAGAGCCTGGATGAGGCACTTGGTGCCATGGTCTGGTTGATTAGATAGGGTTGGGTGATCTGTTGGACTGGATGACCTTGGAAGTGTCTTCCAACCTGGTTGATTCCGGGATTCTGTGATAAAAGCAGCTCTTCCTAGAGTGCCATGGGTTCAGCAAGCCATCCTGGGACAATAATAGGGAGGAAGATTTCCTATGGATACTCTGGTTTAGGTTATTCAGGCATGGAAAGCATGCACAGGCTGCAGGATGCACACATTCCTAAATCAAGCTACACATTGCTGACATTTCTGCCATGTACACTATCTGAAGAATGCAGATTATAGCTCTTTCTTCTCCACAATTTAATTGGAATTCCTCTAGACACAAAAAAAAAAAAAAGAAAGAAAGAAAGAGAAAAGAACATTTGGGGTGCATATAAATCAAGCGTGGATCTGGCTTAGAAGAAAATTGTCCAGAGAAGCAGCAGTACGTGTTTGGTGTAGGGATGAGGGAACATTTTATTGCTACACACACACAGACAATTCAAAACACATGCTCTGTACACAGCCGTGTGGGACAAAGGTTCATCAGGAAAGCAAACTGGAGCTACACTGAGAGACTGAGTGAGCTGCCTGACCTAGGCAACCTGCAGGGCTCTCAGGTTGGCTCTCAGGAGTGGCTGAAGTAGCCAAGGGCAGGCT
>VXBD01012082.1:14237-35003 GCA_013399975.1 Indicator maculatus | reverse complement strand
CCCAGGACCCCATTGTCTCTCTTGGCCACCAGGGCACATTGCTGTCCCATGCGGAACTTGCTGCCCACCACCCCTCCCAGGTCCTTGCCCACAGGGCTGCTCTCTCTAAATGGTCCAAGATGGGAGAGTTTTGCACTTTCCTTTCCTCTGCTATCTTCTCCAGCTGTCAAGTTTAGGTGCTTGCATTGTTAAGAGTGGTGGTTAGTGACTGTGTACTGTTCAAACAATGCCTGCCCCTTAGGAGTGATGCTGTTCAGAACAAGCAAACATTGCACTGACCTCAGAGGAAGTCTGGAAAACACTCTCTGGGAGAAAAAATGTCCTTTCATATGTGTCCAGTGGTTCTCTCTTACTCCAAGTTTGGTTTACCATGACAAGTCATCCACGTGGTGACAGGAAGAGGAGAAGCCAAACCACATTTGTCTTGCTGCAGAAGTTTCTCTGTTAACATCCTCATTTGGACACCTGCTGGATGAGTGCATGTCTGACCCTCTCTAGGGAAGGGCTTGGCAGCCTCACTCTTTGGCTACCACAGAGTCTCCCCCAGTCAGAAGCATAGCATCTATGACCTGGGCAGAGAGGAACCTAATGAGGTTCAACAAGGATGAGAGCAGAGTCCTGCAGCTGGGCAGGAAGAACAAACTGCAGCAGGACAGGTTGGGAGGGGATCTGCTGGAGAGCAGCCCCAAGGAGAAGGACCTGGGAGTGCTGGTGGGCAGCAAGTTCTGACTGGGACAGCAATGTGCCCTGGGGGCCAAGAAGGCCAAGGGGGTCCTGGAGGGCATTCAGAGGAGTGTGTCCAGCAGAGCCAGGGAGGTTCTCCTCCCTCTCTACTCTGCCCTGCTGAGATCTCACCTGGAATATTGCATCCAGCTCTGGGCTCCCCAGTTCAGAAGGGACAGGGATCTGCTGGAGAGAGTCCAAGGGAGGGCTCCAAGGATGCTGAAGGGACTGGAGCACTGCCTGGGGAGGAGAGGCTGAGAGCCCTGGGGGTGCTTAGTCTGGAGAGGAGAAGGCTGAGAGGGATCTGATCAATGCCTCTCAAGAGCTGAGGGCTGGGGGTCAGGAGGGAGGGGACAGGGACAGGCTCTGCTCACTGTGCCCTGGGATAGGCCAAGGGGCAATAGATGGAAACTGCAGCACAGGAGGTTCCAGCTCAACAGGAGGAGGAACTTCTTGACTGGGAGGTTGCCAGAGCCCTGGAGCAGGCTGCCCAGAGAGGTTGTGGAGTCTCCTTGTGTGGAGCCTTTGCAGCCCTGTCTGGATGTGTTCCTGTGTGACCTGTGCTGGATTCTCTGCTCCTGCTGTGTCAGGGGGCTTGGACTGGAAGCTCTCCAGAGGTCCCTTCCAACCCCTAACATCCTGTGAGCCCATGACCTGCCCACCCCTCTGCCTGCACACCTGCACACAGAAGGAAGGCCTAAAAAAAAAAAGACAGATTCCCTTGGCTTTCCCTGGGAATGTAGCTGTGAAAGACTGAGATGGGAAGTTGTGGCTTCAGCAGAAGTGATGAGACGATGGAAAGCAATGTTGTGGCTTTAATTGCAGGACCCAAGAGATCTAACACTAATTTAGCTCCTCTGTTGCTTCCTGATTAACTTCACAAAACATCTCCAGGCTGTGGCTGCCCATCTGTGTTTTCAGTTAACATTTCTCCCTCCTCAAGCTTTGTTAAGACCTGGGGTCTGACATAGTGGGGCTTGATGGAAGGCAGAAGTGAATTCAGGTCATTATAGAGAGATCTGCAAGTTACTTGAGAGTGCTCTTGAAAGGGAAGTGTTATTTGAATGTCTTTTAATCACCTACCAAATGCTGCAGTTGATAGATGATACAAGCATGATGGCATGAAGGTGAAAAAAAGGCCAAATGAAAATACAGCAAAAAAACCTCCAGCAATGTATAACCAAGGCACAGGACAGAGCTTTTGGAGGATCAAAATTGTAATGAACAAATCCAGCCCCAAGACCCACTCAATTTTGAAAAATACCACAAAACACCTCCAAAAATTGAGCTGATAGCTGACACAGGAGGTTTATATCACAGCAACATTCAGGCTGGAAAAACCCTCAGGAGCACCAACCCAACCATTAACCCTAAATCTATACAAGGGGCACCCCTAAACCACAGCCCCAAGCACCACAGCCAAACCACCTTCAAACACAGCCAGCCTTGGGCACTCCACCACCTCCCTGCCCAGCACATTCCAAGCCCTGACCACTCTGCTGCCTAAGGGCCACTCTGAACCTCCCCAGGGGCAGCTTGAGGCTCTGCCCTCTTCTTCTCTCACTAATCCCCTGGGAGAAGAGACCAGCACCAAGCTCTCCACAACCTCCTTGCAGGGAGCTGCAGGCAGTCATGAACATACTCTTACACATGTTCCAAACTGTTAAACTCCTGACCTCCCCAAGTGCTTCAGCGTACTGCTGCAAAGGAATGAACTCAGCCACTGGCTGGCTTCCACAGAGTCGCAGATTGCAGTGGGTTGGAAGAGACCCTCAAAAGTCAGCTTGCCCAATCCCCAGGAGCCAGCAGGGACACCTCCAACTAGAGCAGGCTGCCCAGGGCTAGGTCTGATCTCCCAGAACCACAGAATGCCAGGGGCTGGAAGGGAGCTCCAAAGCTCATCCAGTCCAACCCCCTGCCAGAGCAGGGGCACCTACAGCAGCTCACACAGGAACACAGCCAGCTGGGCTTGGAATATCTCCAGAGAGGGAGACTCCACAACCCCCCTGGGCAGCCTCCAACAGGCTTCTGTCACCTTCACAGGGAAGAAAAAATTCTTCCTCCTGTTTGCATGGAACTTCCTCTGGCTCAGCTTCCACCACTGCCCCTTGTGCTGGCATTGGGCATCACCCAGCAGAGCCTGGCTCCAGCCTCTGGGCACTCCCCCTGCACATCTTTAGCACCAGCAAGGAGCTCACCTCTCAGGCTCCTCCTCTCCAAGCTCCAGAGCCCTCAGCTCCCTCAGCCTCTCCTCCTAAGGAAGATCTTCCNNNNCTCACAGCCACATCCAGCCTGGCTGCAAAAACCTCCAGGGATGAGGCTTCCACCACCTCCCTGGGCAACCTGTGCCAGTGTCTCACCACCCTCATGGGGAGCAACTTCTTCCTCACATCCAACCTGAATCTCCCCATTTCTAGTTTTGCTGCATTCCCCCCAGTCCTATCACTCCCTGACACCCTCAAATGTCCCTCCCCAGCTTTCTTGGAGCCCCCTTCAGATCCTGGAAGGCCACAATAAATTATCCTCAGAGCCTTCTCTTCTCCAGACTGCACAACCCCAACTCTCTCTGTCTGTCTCCAGAGCAGAGCAGCTCCAGCCCTCTGCTCATCCTCATGGCCCTTCTCTGGACACCTTCCAGCACCTCCAGATCCTTCCTGGAACAGAGGCTCCAGAACTGGACACACAGCTCCAGGTGTGGTCTGAGCAGAGTGGAGCAGAGGGGGAGAATCCCCTCCCTGGCCCTGCTGGCCACACTTCTCTTGCTGCAGCCCAGGCTCTGCTTGGCTCTCTGGGCTGCCAGTGCACATCTGCCCAACAGCCTCCTCTGTGCTGTTGATGTCTGCTTGGCTTCTACCCTCCCCACTCTTTGCTGCTTTGCAAAGCTGGTTGGTTTTTGTTTGCCCCCTGCTCATAGTGGCATTGGCAATGGGAGCAGCTTGAGCAGATGTACATCCACTGGGAATATCTAAGTCTGCCAGTCACAAAAGCCTGATCAGCAGCAACACCTCAAGGATAAACCACCAGAACGTCATACAGGGCAGTAAAGAAAGAATCACTTCAGACTCTGAGATCAATTGGTAGTCTAAAAGTCTCTGATTGAGAATCTGTTGCCTTTGAGTTTTTTAATCCCTCTTTCAGCCTGCTGCTGCTGTCTGTCTCCACAGATTCCTGTGGCAACAAGTTCCAGAAGTTCACTACCCTTTGTGCAAGAAAAATGTGCTTCATTTTAGCTGATCCCTACTGATCTCATGCTAATGGGGCTGGAGCTGCTCTCCTATGAGGACAGGCTGAGAGAGCTNGAGCTCCTTGCTGGTGCTAAAGATGTGCAGGGGGAGTGCCCAGAGGCTGGAGCCATTCTCTGCTGGGTGATGCCCAATGCCAGCACAAGGGGCAGTGGTGGAAGCTGAGCCAGAGGAAGTTCCATGGGAACAGGAAGAAGAATTTTTTCTTCACTGTGAGGGTGACAGAAGCCTGTTGGAGGCTGCCCAGGGGGGTTGTGGAGTCTCCCTCTGTGGAGATATTCCAAGCCCAGCTGGCTGTGTCCCTATGTGAGCTGCTGTAGGTGCCCCTGCTCTGGTAGGGGTTGGACTGGATGAGCTTTGGAGGTCCCTTCCAGCCCCTCACATTCTGTGGTTTTCTAATTCACCATTGCTACTTCTACTTGCCACTTTCTGGTTTTCTACACTGAAATTCAGTTGCCACTTTTTACCCTCTCACTCAGCCTTTGACTACCTAAACATACCTTTGCCGCCCTTGGAGGGCTCAGTAGATGTTCCTCTCCTCAGGTCACTGAGGAAGATATTAATGAAAAGCAGCCCCAGCAGCAACTGCCAAGGGACTCCAGCAGTAAAACTCTCCTTTTTCTCCTCTCCCCAGTTTTACCTCCACAAAAGCACTCTGGTGACTTCAGTTGTGTAAGTGTCAGAGCCTGAGGCACACCTAAGCCTAAACTGCCCTGCCCAGCTTCACCTGGGGAACTACTCGACAAAAATCTCTACTCTGCAGAATCACAGAAAAAAACAGGTTGGAAAAGACCTCAGAGATCATCAAGTCCAACCTAGTACCTAATCCCTAACACCTCCCTAATGGCCATTTGCACTGCCAAAGATTACTACAAGATGACTTTCCACAGCTAAACAAAAAGATCTCCAAAGGCAGAGCTACAATAATGCTCTAGTTAGGGACAACCCTGCTCTGAATGTTTGCCTTGTGTGTGTTACTGCACTTCTGCTAGGAACTGAATTGATAGAATCATAGAATCATGGAAGGGTTTATCTTGGAAGGGACCTTAAAGATTACCCAGTTCCAACCCCCCTGCCATGGGCAGGGACAGCTCACACTACCCCAGGCTGCTCAAGGCTTCATCCAACCTGGCCTTGAACAGGGAAGGAGCATCCACAACCTCCTTCAGCAACTTGTTCCAGTGTCTAATTACCCTCACTGTGAAGAATTTCTTCCTAATATCCTCTATTCCTATATCCTGTGTCTGCCCTCATCAAGCTTCAATTCATTCCCTTTTTTTCTATCAACCACAGAATTGTCAGGGCTGGAAGGGACCTCAAGGCTCATCCAGTTCCAACCCCCTGCCATGGGCAGGGACACCTCACACCACAGCAGGTTGCTCACAGCCACATCCAGCCTGGCTGCAAAAACCTCCAGGGATGAGGCTTCCACCACCTCCCTGGGCAACCTGTGCCAGTCTCTCACCACCCTCATGGGGAACAACTTCTTCCTGAC
Organism: Indicator maculatus; assembly: GCA_013399975.1. Taxonomy (NCBI): domain Eukaryota; kingdom Metazoa; phylum Chordata; class Aves; order Piciformes; family Indicatoridae; genus Indicator; species Indicator maculatus. The sequence continues at coordinate 29,543 of VXBD01012082.1, read as the reverse complement.
ATCCAATCTGAATCTCCCCACTTCTAGTTTTGCTCCATTTCCCCCAGTCCTGTCACTCCCTGACAAAAGTCCCTCCCCAGCTTTCTTGGAGCCCCCTGCAGATCCTGGAAGGCCACAAGAAGGTCTCCTCAGAGCCTTTTCTTCTCCACACTGAACAACCCAATCTGAATCTACCCACTTGTGGCTACCTGTTACCAGATCTATTACTGGTAAGCAGGTAAGAGAGCAAGCTGCATTCTTACATCCTATCATTTGTCCTAAGGCAGTTAGGAACTCAGTCCATTGTGGAAATACTTTAAAATAGGAGGTCTGCACTAGGTGACCTTAAAGGTTTTTTAGGCAGGAAGAAATGGGTGAGCAGAAATCATCCCAAAGAGTGAGCCTCATTCCTCTCTGCTCCCTTCTGCACTGCACACATTTTCCATTGTCTTTTGATTTTGGTTTACTGCAGATGGCCTTTTTCTAGACTTCCTCATTGCTCTCATCTGGATTCTCACAGAAATCCCAGAAACATTCAGGTTGGAAAAGTCCCTCAGGATCCCCAAGCCCAACCATGAACCCTACTCTGCAAGGGGCACCCCTAAACCACAGCACCAAGCACCACAGCCAAACCACCTTCAAACACAGCCAGCCTTGGGCACTCCACCACCTCCCTGCCCAGCACATTCCAAGCCCTGACCACTCTGCTGCCTAAGGGCCACTCTGAACCTCCCCAGGGGCAGCTTGAGGCTCTGCCCTCTTCTTCTCTCACTAATCACCTGGGAGAAGGAACCAGCACCAACCTCTCCACAACATCCTTCCAAATTAGACTCTGCCAAATTGAGCCACAGTTTTCTCATACTGCATCACCTTAAACTGGAGAAAATTCTCCATCTAAGCTCTTGACACCCTGAGCATGTGGAAAGGTTTTTTTTTCCATGTCTTTTATAAGGTTCCTTTTTCTCCAACTGAACAGGATTGCTTTATTTTAATTCAACTTCATTATCAAATGTTAACCTCACACTGCCAAGTCCATCACAGTATCACATTACACCAGAGGCTGGAAGGGACCTTCAGAGATCCTCCAGTCCAACCCCCCTGCCAGAGCACAATTCCCCAGGGGAGTCTGCACAGGAAGGCATCCAGGTGGGGTTGGAAAGGCTCCAGAGAAGGAGACTCCACAACCTCTCTGGGCAGCCTGCTCCAGGCCTCCCTCACCCTCACACCAAAGAACTTTCTCCTCCTCTTCAGCTGAAACCTTCTCTCTTCCACTTTGTCTCCATTGCTCCTTGGCTTCTTGCTGTGCAGCACCCAGCAGAGCTTGGCCCCCTCCACTTGACCCCCAGCCCTCAGCTCTTGACAGACATTGATCAGATCCCTCTCAGCCTTCTCTTCTCCACACTCAACAGCCCCAGGGCTCTCAGGCTCTCTTCCCAGGGGAGATGCTCAAGTCCCCTAAGCATCCTCCTGCCTCTCCCTTGCACTCTCTCCAGCAGCTCTCTGTCTCTCTTCACCTGGGGAGCCCCAAACTGGACACAGGATTGCAGCTGTGGTCTCAGCAGGGCAAAGCAGAGCAGAGGGGGAGCAGAACCTCCCCAGACCCTGGTCTTCAAATCAGATGAAAGAAAGGTTGATGCCTGTGGCAAGGGAAGAGTCAGACAGGGAGAACAGCAGGATACCAAATGTAGACAGGGAACTCTCCTGGGCAGAGAGTGAAGGAGGGCATGAAATGGTTGCTTGCTCACCCCCTCCTTAGTGCTTGTAACTAAATATGATCAGCAGCAACAAACACAGAGTGCCAGCTCTGAGAAGCACCACCTAATCCAAGTGCCCTTCCACCTGTTTTCTTTCACTTCTTATCCAGGGTGAGCTAACCAGAGGAAACTTTTGATTATGTCTGAGAGGAGGAACTCTGCTCTCCATGGAAGCCTTAATGCAATGATGTATTTTATTTGTGTTGCTGAATTACTGCTTGGGTGGCTTTCAGGGGGAAGAGGGAAGGCTGAGGACAGAGTAATATGAAGCTAATGAATGAGCAATCAGCTGGATCATCAAGAATGACAAAAGGGTTCATTAATCCAGCTGTGTGAGGATTTTGGTTCCTTTTTATTGAGAAGGAATTCAGTGATTCCTAGGAGAGAGGAAGGAGAAAGCTTTCTAGCTTTTTCTTTAGCCCACTGTGCTCTGTTAGTGCTCCCACTGGAAAAATTCTTTTTAAGCTGTAAAGGTTTCTAGAAAACTTTGTGTGGGATAAATTACTGTGAAGATGGTGAATTTTCATAGAATCACAGAATGTTAGGGACTGGAAGGGAGCTGCAGAGCTCATCCAGTCCAACCCCCTGCCAGAGCAGGGGCACCTACAGCAGCTCACACAGGAACACAGCCAGCTGGGCTTGGAATATCTCCAGAGAGGGAGACTCCACAACCCCCCTGGGCAGCCTCCAACAGGCTTCTGTCACCTTCACAGGGAAGAAAAAATTCTTCCTCCTGTTTGCATGGAACTTCCTCTGGCTCAGCTTCCACCACTGCCCCTTGTGCTGGCATTGGGCATCACCCAGCAGAGCCTGGCTCCAGCCTCTGGGCACTCCCCCTGCACATCTTTAGCACCAGCAAGGAGCTCACCTCTCAGCTCCTCCTCTCCAAGCTCCAGAGCCCTCAGCTCCCTCAGCCTCTCCTCCCTGACCTCTACCTTTGTTGGGAATGTGGTGGCTTTAAGACTGTCTTAAATTTTTCTTCTCACACTGTAACAGGGAAGCTTCAGTGTGAGCAGGTTTTGAGTCCATGTTGGTGAGAAGAGGAGAAATGCAATGGCAATGAGAGACACAGGTGCTGGGCAGGACTGCAGACTCCCTGGAAGCTGCAATGTTGCTTGGTTCATAAGCAGCATTGCTCTGCTATGAGAGTGGTTGTGGCCTTTTGCAGAGGCAATGCCACAGTGGTGAGTGTAGGGAGCAGGTGTGTTTGATGCCTTTGCTGCTCATTGCAGATGTATTGCCTTTTGTTTCCTGCTAGAAAGAGTGGCTGGGCAGCAGAGGACCCCTGCTGCCTTGTCCTCAGTGCTGCTCTCTGGGTCAGGTGGAGCTTCTGGAAGGAGGAGATTTAGAGTCACAGAATTGTCAGGGCTGGGAGCGACCTCAAGGCTCATCCAGTCCCAACCCCCTGCCATGGGCAGGGACACCTCACACTACAGCAGGTTGCTCACAGCCACATCCAGCCTGGCTGCAAAAACCTCCAGGGATGAGGCTTCCACCACCTCCCTGGGCAACCTCTGCCAGTGTCTCACCACCCTCATGAGGAACAACTTCTTCCTGACATCCAATCTGAATCTCCCCACTTCTAGTTTTGCTCCATTCCCCCCAGTCCTATCACTCCCTGACACTCTAAAAAGTCCCTCCCCAGCGTTCTTGTAGCCCCCTTCAGATCCTGGAAGGCCACAAGGAGGTCTCCTGGGAGCCTTCTCTTCTCCAATCTGAACAACCCCAACTCTCAGTCTGCCTGCACAGGAGAGGAGCTCCTCTGACTCTCTAGGCATGCAGATCTGGAGCAGAAGGTGGGACAGGCAGGATGCAAGCATGAAGGAGCCAGCAGACAGGACCCTGCAGTGCTTAGACACTGCAAAATTTCTGAGAGGCTTCGGGAACAGATGCAGATGGCTTGATGGGAAGAAGACCTTCCCAGTGAACCCCAGGCAGGCTACTCAATGTTTGTTACAACCCAGAGCACCAGGAGAAAGCTGCTGGCCTGAGAGAAGCCTGGTGGAAAGGACCTGCATGCCAAAGGGCAGTTTTGTTTTCTAACCTTTTATTTGAATCTGTCTCCTCTGTTGGAGTTGACTCATTCTGATGTAAAAAAAAAAAAAACCAAAAAAAGAGAGAGAGAAAAAAAATTACTGCTTTTTTGGGCTGTGTTTTCAGAAATCTTGGCTGTGGAGATCCAAACCTTTGCTATTTTTGGCAGCCTCCCTTGGAAGTGCAGACAGATGCACCTCAAAGTAGTGGCTGGCTCAGGAGCTTTTCAGAGCCAGCATGGCCTGGATATGTCCCACTGAGCATTAAGCATGAAGCTGAATTAATTAAGGGGAGGAAGAACCTTTCCTAACTGCATTTCATTGAAAAAAGTATGGTTGGGGGAAACATTTCCCTGAGAATGTCTTGCCAGGCATGTGAGAGGTTGGCTGGAGGGCTAGAGTGGGACTCCTGCTCCTGCTGACCACCCCCAGCCCTTCATAGGGTCGAGTCTTGCACCTGGGAAAGAACAACTCCATGGATCAGTATAGGCTGGGGATTGACTGTTGGAGAGCAGGGAAGGGGAAAAGGCCCTGGGGGTCCTGGTGGATGGGAGGTTGAGCATGAGCCATCAATGTGCTATGGTGGCCAAGGGGGCCAATGGCAGCCTGGGGGGATTAGAAGGGCTCTCTGTCTCTCTTCAACTGGGGAGACCCAAACTGGACACAGGATTGCAGCTGTAGTCTCAGCAGGGCAGAGCAGAGCAGAGTGGAGCAGAACCTCCCCAGCCCTGCTGGCCACACTTTGCTTGCTGCAGCCCAGGACCCCATTGTCTCTCTTGGCCCCCAGGGCACATTGCTGTCCCATGCAGAACTTGCTGCCCACCAGCACTCCAAGCTCTTTCTCCATGGAGCTGCTCTCCAGCAGGGCAGCCTCTAACCTGTCCTGCTGCCTGCTGTTATTACCAGATGTTACAGACAGTCCCTAACCTGTCCTGCTGCCTGCTGTTATTACCAGATATTATTGACAGCCTCTAACCTGTCCTGGTGCTGGTATTAGCTATGCTTTAGCTTTATGAATTGAGATCTTTGACTTCTAAGGCAAAGCAGAAAGGTCTCTCCTCTTAGACCCCATCTCACTCACTCACTCATCCATCCATCCATCCATCCATCCATCCATCCATCCATCCATCCATCCATCCCTCCCTCCCTCCCTCCCTCCCCTTTTGCTTCTCACTAATTCATTCTGAAAGCAGCTCCCTCCAGCCTATTGTAATCTTTTTGTTTCTTTGTTTTCTCCAAGACTTTTTTTTTTTTTGAGTCTGTTCAAGCATTTTCTTATTCAATTACAATAAAAATATTTTAAAAATCTGGACTTTGCTGCTGCCTTTGTTGTTTGCTTCCTCCCTTCAGCTGTATTGCCAGAAAGATGAGTGACAAATGGGTGAATCCCAGGAGTTTGATTTCCTTATCTGGTGTCTCTTAATTGATGAACTTCTGTGTTTCCAAACTTTTCCTATGAAGTTCATGAGAACAGAAGGCTCCTGAGAAGAGCTTTGCTTTGCATGGTTCTGAGTGTTTTCCTCTTTTCATTTGGCAAAGCACAGGACTTGAACAGAGGACTTTGGCATTCTTGCCCCTAAGCATTGCCAGAAACTGGAAGCTCAAAGGCAGACAAAAGTGAAGCAAAATGAAAATCAATTAGCCCAGGGCTTTTGGAAGCTAAGAATAATTTGGTTTGCAGAGTTCAAGTTTTAAGGAAAGGTTCAGGGTCAGGAGCTGGAAAATATCTGATTTGCTATGGCTTAAATTTACCCCATTTGAGGCAGCTCTTTGAAGTTCCACAATTTAGACCTTGTGTTCAAGATGAGGCTGAGAGAAAGAAGAGTTCTGTTTGCTCTGTCAAATTCCTGCTTGACTAGGGAGCAGCAAGGTCTTTTTTTATGCCCTGGGTGCAGTTCTTATGTCATGGAAGAGACAGACTCTACCAGAAATGTTAGCAGGAGATAAATTTTCTTCCTTCAGCTACAGTGGAAATCCAAAAGCTTCAAGATGCTTGGGAGGTACCAGAGAGAGGAGAAAACAAAAGCTATGCTTTTTGCCATTGGAGAGGACACCTATCCAGAGACTTGGACAATCAACTTCACCAGAATTACTGGCCTCTGAGAAAAATAAAGTTCTATAGGTTGCTAGAAATCCAATATTGATCATGAAAAGAAGTCTGAAGATGTAGTCAGTTAATAGATGACACCAAGTGAGGTGTCAGTGTTGATCTGCACCAGGGCAGGGGGGCTCTGCAGAGGGACTTGGATAGATTGGATCCATGGCCTGCAGTGACCAGGGGGAGCTTCAACAAAGCCAAGTGCCAGGTCCTGCCCTTGGGGCACAACAACCCCAAGCAAGGCTGCAGGCTTGGGGCAGTGTGGCTGGAAAGCTGCTGGCAGAAAGGGAGCTGGGGGTGCTGATGGGCAAGCAGCTGAAGAGGAGCCAGCAGTGTGCCCAGGTGGCCAAGAAAGCCAAAGGCATCCTGGCTGGGATCAGCAATGCTGTGTCCAGCAGGAGCAGGGAGGGGATTGTCCCCTGGCACTCAGCTCTGGGGAGGCCACCCCTGGAGTGTTGTGTCCAGTTTGGGGCACCTGAATGCAAGAGAGATGTGCAGGTGCTGGAGCCAGGGCACCTTCCACCTGCAGACACCTCCCATTACAGGTGACCTCAGCTGCCCAGACAGCTGCTGTGAGGTCAGTGTGGCTTCAGGCAAACAAGATCAGAACTGTGTGGGTGACACACATGAGAGAAGCTGGCCAGGGGTGTTGCTCTGTGGGACCTGCTGTTGACAGATTGATGAGAAATGTGGTCCCTGGTGTGAGCTTAGGCTGCTGGGAGCACAAGTCAGAGGAGTTCAGAAGCTGGAGGAAGGCTGCAAAATAAAACTGCAGAGCTAGGGATATGGAGTTGTTTGGGTTTTTTTTTTTTTTTTTTCAGAGAACAAAGTTGGTTATTTAAGAAATTGATAAGGACAATCCTCTGGGAAGCAGCCATGCAGGGGCAGGGTGCCCAGGGGAGCTGGATGAGTCCTTCAAAGAGAACTCAGTGAGGGATGAGGACTGTGCTATCCCTTTGTGTGGGAAAAATGGAAACTTCAGCACAAAGTTAACTGGATTGAAAGGGAGCTTCTTGCTGAACTAAAATGCAAACAGTGAATAGTGATAGGCACCAGGACAGGTTAGAGGCTGCCCTGCTGGAGAGCAGCTCCATGGAGAAAGAGCTTGGAGTGCTGGTGGGCAGCAAGTTCTGCATGGGACAGCAATGTGCCCTGGTGGCCAAGAGAGACAATGGGGTCCTGGGGTGCAGCAAGCAAAGTGTGGCCAGCAGGGCTGGGGAGGTTCTGCTCCCCCTCTGCTCTGCTCTGCCCTGCTGAGACCACAGCTGCAATCCTGTGTCCAGTTTGGGGCTCCCCAGGTGAAGAGAGACAGAGAGCTGCTGGAGAGAGTGCAAGGGAGAGGCAGGAGGATGCTTAGGGGACTTGAGCATCTCCCCTGGGAAAAGAGCCTGAGAGCCCTGGGGCTGTTGAGTGTGGAGAAGAGAAGGCTGAGAGGGATCTGATCAATGTCTCTCAAGAGCTGAGGGCTGGGGGTCAAGTGGAGGGGGCCAAGCTCTGCTGGGTGCTGCACAGCAAGAAGCCAAGGAGCAATAGAGACAAAGTGGAAGAGAGAAGGTTTCAGCTGAAGAGGAGGAGAAAGTTCTTTGGTGTGAGGGTGAGGGAGGCCTGGAGCAGGCTGCCCAGAGAGGTTGTGGAGTCTCCTTCTCTGGAGCCTTTCCAACCCCACCTGGATGCATTTCTGTGTGACCTGCCCTGGGTGCTGCTGCTGTGGCAGGGGTTGGACTGGAGGATCCTGGAGCTCCCTTCCAGCCTCTGATGTACTGTGAGACTGTGATACTGTAACATGTTTAATGTGGGAGCAAAACCAACAAAAGAAGAATATCAAAGGTTTGCTAAGGTACTTCTGGACAAAATTAGGAAAGTAGAAACCCAGGTGAAGCTAAAACTGACTTCTTTGTATTGAGCAATAGGGGCAGGTTGTAAAGAGAAGAACTGGAGGCTGCTGATGCATGAGGGACACCCCCACATGGATTATGTAGGAAAGGCTGAAGTAATCAGGGACTGTTTTTTTTCATCTTGCTTATCACAAGCAGAATCTTCTCTCTGATCCCTGCAAGTACCAGAGGAGTCTGAAATTATGTAGGAAAGGCTGAAGTAATCAGGGCTTTTTTTTTTTTTGCCTTGCTAATCACAAGCAGAATCTTCTCTCTGATCCCTGCAAGTACCAGAGGAGTTTGGGAAGCAGCCAGCACTAGGTGAAGAAGTTCAAAGCTGGCCATGTTAATATCCCTGGGACTGAACTAAAGGTGCTGAAAAAAAAGCTGGCTGCTTGGCTGTAGTTGCTTTTCTGGTTGCTGTGATTGCAAGGCTCCTGTGCATTGTGTGTGCAAAGCTGTGATAAGTGGAAAAAGTGAACGTTGGCAGTCATGCTCAGGGATGGCAGAGAAAAACCAAAGAGGATGTGGACCACTGAAAGCTGCTGGCTGAGCTCAGTCCCTGTGAAGATTAGTGCATGGTCTTGTCCTGGCGTCCATTTCTAAACTCAGACAGGGCAAGGAGCTCATCTGAAGGCATCCTGCTTGCCTTCTGCAGTGAAATGGGGAGGGAGGTGGCTGTGCCTCCAGTAAGGTTTCACAGTGTCAGAGCACCACAGTACAGTACCACAGCTCCCTTCAGATACTGCAAGGCCACAAGAAGGTCTCCTCAGAGCCTTCTCTTCTTTAAACTGCACAACCCCAACTCTCTCAGGCTGTCTCCAGAGCAGAGCAGCTCCAGCCTTCTGGCCCTCCAGCCTTCTGGCCCTCCAGCCTTCTGGCCCTTCTCTGGACACCTTCCAGCACCTCCAGATCCTTCCTGGAACAGAGGCTCCAGAACTGGACACACAGCTCCAGGTGTGGTCTCAGCAGAGTGGAGCAGAGGGGCAGAATCACCTCCCTGGCCCTGCTGGCCACACTTCTCTTGCTGCAGCCCAGGCTCTGCTTGGCTCTCTGGGCTGCAAGTGCTCACTGCTGGCTCCTGCTGAGCTTCTCCTCCCCCAGCACCCCCAAGTCCTTTTCTTCAGGGCTGCTCTCAAGCCAGTCCCTGCCCAGCCTACATCAGTGCAATAATATTTCCCACAGCCTTCTTCCTCCACACTGAGTGAACCTTCCTGCTTCAGTCTTTCCTTGAACACCCTGTGCTTTACCCCCCTGATTACCTTGGTCATTCTCCTGCTGGAGTGAGCTCTGGGGCCCAAACCCCTCCTGTGCTGGAGTGAGCCTCAAATTGTACACAGAACATGAGATCTCACAAGAGATGGAGAGTGGGAAGAATCACTTCCCTTGACTGTTGGCTAAGCTCTTCCTAAATACAGCTCAAAATCTGGTGTCTGGCTGCAGGTGCACACTACTGACTCATGTCTTGCTTCTTTTCCCATGAAGACACCAGGGGCTGTTCTGGACAGCTGCTTGAATATGAGCCAAAAGGCTTCTGCTATTAGGAACACTGAAAAGTGCATCATGAGCTGCTCTATACCTTAGGAAGGCATGGCCAGCAGATGGAGGGAAGGGATTATGGCCCTCTGCAACCCATTCTAAGCCCCCATTCCAAACCCCCATTCCAAGTGGGTGCTGGAAAAAGGGAAGAGTCCAATATCCTCATGAGGTTCAACAAGAACAAGTGATCTGCACCTGAGCTGGAACAATCCTCACTGGCAGTACAGACTGGGGGAGGAGGGGAGAGAAAGCAGCCCTGAGGAAAAAACTTGGGGATGCTCGTGCGGGAGAAGCTGGCCAGGAGCAGGCAGGGTGAGCTTGCAGCACAGAAGGCCAAGGGCAGCCTGGGCTGCATCCAAAGCAGCACTGCCAGAGAGCCAGAGAGGGGATTCTGACACTTTGCTCTGCTCTGCTCAGACCTCCCCTGCAGTGCTGTGTGCAGCTCTGGAGCCCTCAGCACAGGAAGGACATGGAGCTGATGGAGAGGGGCCAGAGGAGGCCAGGAAAATGCTCAGGGGCTTGGAGCAGCTCTGCCAGGAGGACAGGCTGAGGGAGCTGGGGGTGTTCAGCCTGCAGAAGAGAAGGCTGCAGGGACACCTAAGAGCAGCCTGCCAGGACCTGAAGGGGCTGCCAGAAGGCTGCAGAGAGACTGTTTGCAAAGGGCTGCAGGGACAGGAGCAGGGACAATGGCTTGAAAGGAGAGCAGAGCAGCTTGAGATTGGATGTGAGGAAGAAGTTGTGCAGCAGGAGGGTGGTGGAACACTGGCACAGGTTGCCCAGGGAGGTGGTTGAGGCTCCATCCCTGGAGATCTTGCAGGTGAGGCTGGACAAGGCTCTGAGCAACCTGATCCAGTTGGGGATGTCCCTGCTGAGTGCAGAAGGCTTGGACTGGATGAGCTTTGGAGGTCAGTTCCAGCCCAGCCCATTCTATGATTCTGCTTCACTGGTCAGGGATTTTGAGCAGAAGGTCTTTGCAGAGGGGTTGGGGAAGCTGAGCTCACTCAGCATGGCACAGAGGAAGCTAAGGGATAGTCTGCAGCAGCCTGCATGTACTTGAATGGCAGCTACAAACATGGAGTGGCAGTCCTTGCAGCAGTGGCAGTCCTTGCAGCAGTGGCAGATGATAGACTTGGAGTTTGGGTTAGAAGGGACATTAAAGGTCATCTAGTTCCAACTTCCCTCGCAGTGGCAGAGGCACCTTCCACCAGCTCAGGTTGCTCAAGACCTCATCCAGCCTGGACTTGACAACTTCCAGGGAGGAGGCATCCACAGCCTCCCTGAGCAACCTGTTCCAGTCTCTCACTGACCTCATTATAAAGAATTTCTTCCCAACCTCCAGTCTAAATCTGCCCTCCCCAAACATCAGTCCATTCCCTCTCATCCTATCACTACAAGCCTTTGGAAAAAGTCCCTCTCCAGCTTTCTTGTAGCCCCTTCAGGTACTGGAAGGCTATTCTAAGGTCTCCCTGGAGCCTTCTCTTCTCCAGGCTGAACAACCCCAAGTCCCTCAGCCTGTCCCCATAGGTGAGGTGCTCCAGCCCTCTGATCATCTTCATGGTCTCCTCTGGACCCACTCCAACAATCTTACTCTTTACACATCTCAGTCTGCATTGAAGAAATTCTTCCCAGAAGGAGAGATTGGCCACTGGGATGTGCTGCCCAGGGAGGTGGTGGAGTCACCCTCCCTGGAAGTGTTTAACAAGAGCCTGGCTGAGGCACTCAGTGCCATGGGTTAGTTGGTTAGATGGTGTGGAGTGATAGGTTGGACTGGATGATCTTGAAGATGTTTCCCAACCTGGTGAATTCTGTGATTCTGAAAAGCAGCTGAAGTTCTGAATCATGGCAGCCCTGCAGGTGCAGGCCTGGCTGCCTGCTCAGAACTCTGACACAAGAGGAGAATTTTTGTTGTTCTCCTGATGTGAGTTCAGTGAAGTTTCTGCCAGGGTACTGACAGCTCTTTCAAGCAGACCAAATGGCTGGAATGGTTTGAAGTGTTCTGCTCTGTGTTGTTTACTGGTGTCAGATAAAAGCCCTGAGACTTTCCAAACCCTTTTCCACCTTTTGTTCCAAGCAGCAGGTTAGCTTTCAACCTCTGAGGTAGCATTCAGTTTACAAGCAAAAGTAATGCCACCTTACAATAAAAATGAACTAAATATGGATATAAACTGCAGCACAGGAGGTTCCAGCTCAACAGGAGGAGGAACTTCTTGACTGGGAGGATGACAGAGCCCTGGAGCAGGCTGCCCAGAGAGGTTGTGGAGTCTCCTTGTGTGGAGCCTTTGCAGCCCTGTCTGGATGTGTTCCTGTGTGACCTGTGCTGGATTCTCTGCTCCTGCTGTGGCAGGGGGTTGGACTGGAAGCTCTCCAGAGGTCCCTTCTGACCCCTACCATCCTGTGAGCTTCTGATCAGTGATCCTGTGAAGAGTTCCTTTGCAAAGAGAAAGCTGAACTAAAAAGCTGGAGGACAAAGCCCTTTGGAATGCAGCTCTGAAGCTGATCACTGCTGTGTTTAGGTTGGAGCAGTTCAGGGAATGAGACATTTCCAAAGGTTTTTCACTAACCAACAGTGTTGAAGAGGGAACCTGGCAAGGCAGAAAGCTTGTATGTCAATTGACACCTTTCTGATGTCCAGAAAACCATTACTTAGAACCTACAAATGCTTCCCAAGCTATAAATTATGATTCTTCCCCCCCCCCCCTTCTCATTTTAGACTCAAATCTCTTGGTCTTTCAGTCAATATTCTCTCAATAGGAATACCAAATGTTTGGATCTGTCTGGCATGGTAGAACTTCAGTTTTACAGACACATGCACTGCATATCACAGAATGCCAGGGGCTGGAAGGGAGCTCCAGAGCTCATCCAGTCCAACCCCCTGCCAGAGCAAGGGCACCTACAGCAGCTCACACAGGAACACAGCCAGCTGAGCTTGGAATATCTCCAGAGAGGGAGACTCCACAACCCCCCTGGGCAGCCTCCAACAGGCTTCTGCCACCCTCACAGGCAGAAAATTCTTCCTCCTGTTTCCATGGAACTTCCTCTGGCTCAGCTTCCAGCACTGCCCCTTGTGCTGGCATTGGGCATCACCCAGCAGAGCCTGGCTCCAGCCTCTGGGCACTCCCCCTGCACATCTTTAGCACCAGCAAGGAGCTCACCTCTCAGGCTCCTCCTCTCCAAGCTCCAGAGCCCTCAGCTCCCTCAGCCTCTCCTCCCTGACCTCTGCCTTTGCTGGAAAGCTTCAGTGTGAGCAGGTTTTGAGTTCATGTTGGTGAGAAAAGAAGAAATGCAATGGCAATGAAAGGCACAGGTGCTGGGCAGGACTGCAGACTCCCTGGAAGCTGCAATGTTGCTTGGTTCATAAGCAGCATTGCTCTGCTATGAGAATGCTTGTGGCCAGGGGAGTTGTGGAGATATTCCAAGCCCACCTGGATGTGTTCCTGTGTGACCTGCTCTGGGTGACCCTGCTCTGGCAGGGGGGTTGCACTGGATGAGCTTTTGAAATCCCTTCCAACCCCTAACACTCTGTGATTTTGTGATAGTAAGTGTCAAGACCAAGCTGGTGGTGTAGATTGCACCACAGGCACATGCAGAAGGGTGAAAAATAGGCATTTAGAAGTCTTTCCATTCTTGCTTATAATTTTATTGGAAGAAAAGAATTCATTGTCAACAAAGGTGAAACTTTCCAAACACACCAGGAGGAAGTACCTGGTGGAAGCAAGGATAGAAAAAAAAAGAAAATCTCCTTGGCATCACAGCTCAATCTTAAATAGAGGAAGAGAGACTTTGTTTAATCTCAGTGCAAATGTAAACAAAATTAATAATTTGGGAATTGTTTTGTGTCATCTAGGAGCCAATGCAAAGAGGTCAGAGGAAGCTCAACTTCCTCTACTCTAAACCAGGCGTAAAATAAAAGTTGTGGTTCCTTGGTGACATTTTCTTAAGAAAACTGAAGAATAGAAAGCAGCCTCCTGCCCCAGTTCCTTACCCAGAGAGATTGTCAAACCAGCTTGGAGAGGACCTGCAGTGGTTACAGGCAGCAGGACAGCTTAGGAGCTGCCCTGATGGAGAGCAGCTCCCTGGAGTTGGAGTGCTGGTGGGCAGCAAGTTCTGCATGGGACAGCAATGTGCCCTGGGGGCCAAGAGAGCCAATGGGGTCCTGGGATGCAGCAAGCAAAGTGTGGCCAGCAGGGCTGGGAAGGTTCTGCTCCCCCTCTGCTCTGCTTTGCCCTGCTGAGACCACAGCTGCAATCCTGTGTCCAGTTTGGGCTCCCCAGGTGAAGAGAGACAGAGAGCTGCTGGAGAGAGTGCAAGGGAGAGGCAGGAGGATGCTTAGGGGACTTGAGCATCTCCCCTGGGAAGAGAGCCTGAGAGCCCTGGGGCTGTTGAGTGTGGAGAAGAGAAGGCTGAGAGGGATCTGATCAATGTCTGTCAAGAGCTGAGGGCTGGGGGTCAAGTGGAGGGGGCCAAGCTCTGCTGGGTGCTGCACAGCAAGAAGCCAAGGAGCAATGGAGACAAAGTGGAAGAGAGAAGGTTTCAGCTGAAGAGGAGGAGAAAGTTCTTTGGTGTGAGGGTGAGGGAGGCCTGGAGCAGGCTGCCCAGAGAGGTTGTGGAGTCTCCTTCTCTGGAGCCTTTCCACCCCCACCTGGATGCATTTCTGTGTGACCTGCCCTGGGTGCTGCTGCTGTGGCAGGGGCTTGGACTGGAGGATCTCTGGAGCTCCCTTCCAACCTCTAATGTGCTGTGATACTGTGGTTCATTGTGCTGAGCCAAGATCAGGCTCTTAAAGGTCATCTTTGCAAAAGTCATTTCTGGCAGCTGTAGGTCCCGCAGCTGATTTGAAGGTGGAGTCTCCTGATTACAGACCCCCCACAGCATTCTGCAATTCTCTTAGTGAAATGGATTCAACCTGGCAGTTCCAGTTACTGCTGGTTCCTTAGCAAGGCTGGGAATAATTTGAGCAATGCAAACAGTTCATAACTTTGTGACAGAATATTCTTTGGATTTGCCCACTGTAAAATAGCTCAGCTTTAGACTTGATTATTCAATTTCCTAAGGGTTGCTTGAGAATGAAGAGGCTCTGCTCCAGAGACTGGAACTCATAAGGTTGTGTAATGCAATGGCTTTTGTTTACACTCCTGGTCTTGCTCTCTAATCAGCCTTTATGTCAACTCTGATGAGTGTCCTGTGATTTAAATGAGCTAGAAAGTGTCTGTGTTCTCCAGCTCACAGCTTCCCGAGTTCTCTTCTTTGGAACCTGTCCTTCTGCAGCTGGTAGATATTAGCAGAGGTGGTAGCAGAAACTCCTTGCTCTGTCATGCTCCGTAAACACATGGGGAAAGACTTCACTCTTGCTCCTTCATCCTTCTGATACAGATTCTCTCCTCCCTCAAGTAACGTGGCTGATTTTTTTGTTTGTTTGATTGTTTTTCCCCTGCAAGTTATCTCTTTTCTGCCACTACATATTATTCTGAAAGAGATTTGGAGAACTCTGCTCTGAGTGGTACAGAAAGAAAAGGAAGCTTCAGAGTATCTCTAAGGATGAAAGGAACCTCACAGTGGAAACAGCAATTTTTATTCTCATTCTGTTGTTTTATAGGATTTTTTTTTTAGACTATAAATAGATTCATAGAATTGTCAGGGTTGGAAGGGACCTCAAGGCTCATCCAGTCCCAACCCCTCTGCCATGGGCAGGGACACCTCACACCACAGCAGGTTGCTCACAGCCACATCCAGCCTGGCTGCAAAAACCTCCAGGGATGAGGCTTCCACCACCTCCCTGGGCAACCTCTGCCAGTGTCTCACCACCCTCATGGGGAACAACTTCTTCCTGACATCCAATTTTGCTTGGATCCATTCCCCCCAGCCCTATCACCTCTTAACACCCTCAAAAGTCCCTCCCCAGCTTTCTTGGAGCCCCCTTCAGATCCTGGAAGGCCAAAAGAAGGTCTCCTCAGAGCCTTCTCCTCTCCAGAACACACAACCCCAACTCTCTCAGTCTGTCTCCAGAGCAGAGCAGCTCCAGCCCTCTGCTC
>VXBD01012082.1:0-14153 GCA_013399975.1 Indicator maculatus | reverse complement strand
TTACCAATTTATCTTCTCTTACCAACCCTGACCAACCTGAGGCAGAGCTTAGTGTGAGCCCAGCAGCCTCACTCTCAGCTGCACAGCTTTGGTTTCCAGCACATGTCCCTCTGCCTGGAACCTCTCCCCCTCAGCAACTTTGGGTTCCCTCAGTCCCTCTAAGTCAGTGTTCTTTCAGGTCATTACCAGCATTTCTTTTCTTTTCTTTATTTTTAGTTTTTTGTACTTTTTCCCTCTCAAGAAGCTCCACGATGATATTTTTCCAGTTCCTGGCTCTTGCCCAAAAACATTCCAGAGGTTTCAAGAGCTAGTTAGAGAGTCTGAGTAGCCTGTCTGGCTGCTGTGCAGTGTGTCTGTCAGGGGAAGGGTACAAACTTCCACCCAAGCCTCCCAGAAATGTTGCAGATTACAGGAATTTTGTCCTGACCCTAACTTTTCCACCCTGGTGGCACCACTCCTGCTGGACAGGCTGGGGCTGGGTGCCAGTGAAATCGCTGAGGGCAGCTGCTGGGATCACTGAGAGCTGGACAGGAGCCTCTATCAGGTTGGGCCCAGCTCTGCTGCCTTCCAAAGTCCCTCTGGATGGATCCCTTCCCTCCAGCCTGTCTGCTGCAGCACACAGCTTGGTGTCATTGGTGAACTTGCTGAGGGTGCCTTAATGCCTCTGTCCATGGCACCAACAAAGATGCTGAACAAGACTGGTCCCAGGACTGAGCCCTGTGGGACTCCATTTGGACATGGACCCACTGACAGCTACTCTTAAACATATTGTGTGAGGGGCTGGAAAGGAGCTCCAAAGCTCGTCCAGTCCAACCCCCCTGCCAGAGCAGGGTCACCTAGAGCAGGTCACACAGGAACACAGCCAGCTGGGCTTGGAATGTCTCCAGAGAGGGAGACTTCAATGTTTCAATGAAGCTCACAGATGCAGTTTCTGATGGAGATAAAAGTTTGAGAATCTTGACAAAACTAAACCCAAGTTCTAATAAATTTCTTATTCCAAAAGAAGGAAAAAAAAAAGGAAAAAGAAAAAATGATTTGGCAATTCCAAAAAGGAAGTTGGGAAATGTGTATTGCTTAAGATGTTGTTGAAAGAGAATGTTTCAGATTAGTGCATTTTGCCTGTGGCTGTACCAGAGTGAAGACACCTCCAGCTTCTCACAGAAACTAATCCCACCCTGCTGGGTAGTTGGGTGGAGAGACCACCTGGGAGTCTCAGGGTGCTAGAAACAAGCCAAGAATCTGTGGCTGAATACTTGGCAGAGGGCTGACAATGGAAACTCAATGTGTGGAAAGACTTTGCTTGGCCATGTTGCTGTTCCTGGGCTAGCAGATCAGGGCAGAAGAAAGGTAGTGCTCTTTGTTCATCAGCTGGAACAATGAGGGAAAAAGAGGAATTCTGAATTGGAGCAGAGGAAAGTTATTGCTTTTTATTCACAGGCTCACAGGACTTCAGGTGTTGGAAGGAACCTCTGGAGAGCTTCCAGTCCAAGCCCCCTGCCAGAGCAGGAGCAGAGAAGCCAGCACAGGTCACACAGGAACACATCCAGACAGGGCTGCAAAGGCTCCACACAAGCAGACTCCACAACCTCTCTGGGCAGCCTGCTCCAGGGCTCTGGCACCCTCCCAGTCAAGAAGTTCCTCCTCCTGTTGAGCTGGAACCTCCTGTGCTGCAGTTTCCCTCCATTGCCATTGAAAAGGGAAGACGTTTTTCCTCATGTTGAGGTGGAACCTCCTGTGCTGGAGTTTCCCTTCATTGCCACTGAAAAGGGAATTTCTTCCTCATGTTGAGGTGGAACCTCCTCTGTTGTACTTTCCCTCCACTGCCATTGAAAAAGGGATGGAGGAGAGAAGTGGAGAGATTTGAAATGAGAAAACTCATGGCTTGAGATAAAGACAATTTAATAAGTAAAAAAAGGGAGGAAAAAAAAACCTCTCACCCCTTAAAAAACCCAAAGAAGCAAACCCCAAAAACCACACACAAAAAAACCCCCACCAGACAAAACCCCAACAACAACAAAACAACAAGGAAAACCAAGTGATGGAAAAGACTCCAAGGCCTCAGCAGTTCACCACCAGCTGACTGGTGCTCAGCTACTCCTTCAGGCAAAGGCAGCCCTGGCAACATTCCCTTCTTAGTTTTTATTGCAGAGCACAATGCAATGCAGTATGAAATACATTTCTGGTCAGTTGGGGTCAGCTGTCTCAGCTGTATCCCCTCCTAACTTCTTACTCCTCCCCCCCCCACCCCCAGACTAATTGCTGGGAGAAACAGAAAAGATGCTGAGGAAGCAGTGCTCAGCACTGTCCCTGTGTTGTCAACATCCTTTTCTTCACAAAGCCAAACCTGCACCACACGAGTCCCTGTGACAATCTTTAACTCTGTCTCAGGCAGCTACACTGCAATTGCAATCTGCCTCCAAGGTAAAAAGATAACCAAATGAGTTGTGATGCTAATATTAAACTCTTCCCCTTCTACTCTGCTGAGGCCACAGCTGGAATCTTGTGTCCAGTTCTGGGCCTCTCAGGTCAGGAAGGACCTCAGGAAACTGCTTGAGAGAGTCCAGCACAGAGCCCCAAAGCTGCTGAAGGCAGTGGAAGATCTTCCTTAGGAGGAGAGGCTGAGGGAGCTGAGGGCTCTGGAGCTTGGAGAGGAGGAGCCTGAGAGGTGAGCTCCTTGCTGGTGCTAAAGATGTGCAGGGGGAGTGCCCAGAGGCTGGAGCCAGGCTCTGCTGGGTGATGCCCAATGCCAGCACAAGGGGCAGTGCTGGAAGCTGAGCCAGAGGAAGCTCCATGGAGACTTCCAAGGAAGAAGAATTTTTTTCCCTGTCTGATTGACAGAACACTGGCAGAGGCTGCCCAGGGGATTGTGGAGTCTCCCTCTGTGGAGATATTCCAAGCCCAGCTGGCTGTGTTCCTGTGTGAGCTGCTGTAGGTGCCCCTGCTCTGGCAGGGGGGTTGGACTGGATGAGCGTTTGAGGAACCTTCCAGCCCCTCACACTCTGTGATTCTGTAGTTGTCCAGGAACCCTCTTTGCTGCATGCCAAGACTGTTCCAGTAAGATTGCAGCAGATTTCAAAATGCTGAAGGCTCTGTTTTCAAGAGCAGCAGATGGTTCTGGTGTTAGAATGAAGGAAGTGTTTTCCTTCTCAGCTGGGAGAGACCAAAGAGCAGCTTGGGTTGTAAGGCTGAAATTATCCACTCATCCTTTCTGATGCTTTGAGCACCAGGCTGCAAGGGAACTTTAATTCTAGCCTGAGGTGATGGGGAGACCTTTCAAGTGGCGACAAGCTTATGTGAATCTTCAGAGAGCATTAGTGAGGAAATCAAACTGCTAATCCCATCAGATGAATCCTTGGAGCACTCTTAGACACTTATGTTCCTTGTTTGAGTAGAAAGCCAAGGGGAGAGCCAAAGCCCAAAAGCAACAGTTGGGAACCACTGTTTACCAATGACTTCAAAGAACTTGGATCAAGCTGATTGTGGCAGCAGCCCTTCCCCTGGGATTTGAATAATTCCATAGCCAGCTTTATCCAAAGCAGACTGAAAGGCAAAAGTAAAGCAAATGTTTTTCTCATAGAATTGTAGAATGGGCTGGGCTGGAAGAGAACGCTCCAAGGAGACCTTCTTGTGGCCTTCCAGGATCTGAAGGGGGNAGCTTGCCCACAGCCCTCTCCAGCCTCACCTGCAAGATCTCCAGGGATGGAGCCTGTCAAAACTGGTTCTCTGTTGTCATTGCACTCATCTTCAGATTCCCCACAAGATGAAGGTGGTGGGACACTGGCAGAGGTTGCCCAGGGAGGTGGTTGAGGCTCCATCCCTGGAGATCTTGCAGGTGAGGCTGGAGAGGGCTGTGGGCAAGCTGCTGTAGTTGGGGATGTCCCTGCTGAGTGCAGAGGGGTTGGGCTGGGTGAGCTGTGGAGGTCCCTTCTGGCTTGGACCCTTCTCTGATTCTATGATTCCATGATGTTATGATTCTATGATTCTATGATTCTATGATTCTATGGTTGTATGATTTTATGACTCTATGATTCTCTGGTTCTCTGGTTCTCTAATTCTATGATTGTGGAACTCCAAAGGTGCCTGAGGAATGGTTTAATGTGATTTTCTCAAAAAAAAAACCCCAACACACAAACCCAACAAAAGATGAAAACCTGGAAAGCCCACAAACCAACATTATTTATTTCAATCATTTTTGTAACCCCACCTGTCAGAGGTGGAAAATGAATAATCTGCATTGAAGACATATAGCCCTCAGAGCCAGCTGTGTAGCAGCAAGCTCATTGGTACATGTATTTCATGACAGTGATGCTGCCAGCTACTTATTTATTTATGCACATCCCAAAGACATATTTGTGGTTGAAAATTCCTAGAGTGAAATGAAGAACATATCACAGAACCATAGAATTGTCAGGGCTGGAAGGGACCTCAAGGCTCATCCAGTCCCAACCCCCTGCCATGGGCAGGGACACCTCACACCACAGCAGGTTGCTCACAGCCACATCCAGCCTGGCTGCAAAAACCTCCAGGGATGAGGCTTCCACCACCTCCTGGGCAACCTGTGCCAGTGTCTCACCACCCTCCTGGGGAACAACTTCTTCCTGACATCCAATCTGAATCTCCCCATTTCTACTTTTGCTCCATCCCCACATTCCTATCACTCCCTGACACCCTCAGAAGTCCCTCCCCAGCTTTCTTGCAGCCCCCTTCAGACACAGATAATTATAATGGCAGAGAGATTATTTTTCCCATCAGAAACATGACCTGTCTGTTCCAAAATTCACAAACCCTTTTGCAAACCACAGAATGAACTTCCTTTGCTTTCTAGCTATTCAGCAAAACTGTGGTTGTCTGTTCAGTTCTACTTAGCCACCACCTTGGAAGCCTTCTGTGGAAAGCTAAAAGAGGATGTAAATGATATCCCCCCTCAGCAACCTCCCACCATTCAGACTCCTCAGCCCTTACTGAGAAATTCCCTTCCTAAGATACAGTTGAAATATTTCAGATGTGTTTTTCAACTGATTCTCGTTTGGAATCACAGGAGGAAGAGAAAAGCCCTTTGAGACAAAGAACTTTTTTGACTCTTTAGCTCTTCCTTTTCCAAAGAGACGCTTACCAGCCACAGTCATGGCAGCTTTGTCAGGAACTATTGCCATGTATCATTATGAAATACCAGCCCTTTTGTTCAAGGCACCAGTACAGTAGCACAAAGGCATGAGCAGAGTCTGGAAAGTGAGATGGAGTTTGCTTCAGACTCCACGCAACACCTCTCTGTTCTGCTGTGCCACATTTCTGACACTGCCTCTCTATTAACAGCAAATTATTTTACAGAATCAGAGTGTCAGGAGCTGGAAGGGAGCTCCAAAGTTCATCCAGTCCAACCCCCTGCCAGAGCAGGGGCACCTACAGTAGCCCACACAGGGACACAGCCAGCTGGGCTTGGAATATCTCCACAGAGGGAGACTCCACAACCCCCCTGGGCAGCCTCCAACAGGCTTCTGTCACCCTCACAGGCAAAAAATTCTTCCTTCTGTTCCCATGGAACTTCCTCTGGCTCAGCTTCCACCACTGCCCCTTGTGCTGGCATTGGGCATCACCCAGCAGAGCCTGGCTCCAGCCTCTGGGCACTCCCCCTGCACATCTTTAGCACCAGCAAGGAGCTCACCTCTCAGGCTCCTCCTCTCCAAGCTCCAGAGCCCTCAGCTCCCTCAGCCTCTCCTCCTAAGGACGAACTTCCACTGCTTTCAGCAGCTTTGGGGCTCTCTGCTGGACTCTCTCAAGCAGTTCCCTGAGGTCCTTCTTGAGCTGAGGGGCCCAGACCTGGGCACAAGATTCCAGCTGTGGCCTCAGCAGGGCAGAGCAGAGTACTTTGTGAATTGGGGGAACAGCACACAGGAGATTGTGCAGCACACACCACAGACTCTGAATGGGAAGTTTATTACCAAGGGAGAGGCAGGAGGATGCTTAGGGGACTTGAGCATCTCCCCTGGGAAGAGAGCCTGAGAGCCCTGGGGCTGTTGAGTGTGGAGAAGAGAAGGCTGAGAGGGATCTGATCAATGTCTCTCAAGAGCTGAGGGCTGGGGGTCAAGTGGAGGGGGCCAAGCTCTGCTGGGTGCTGCACAGCAAGAAGCCAAGGAGCAATGGAGACAAAGTGGAAGAGAGAAGGTTTCAGCTGAAGAGGAGGTTCAGGTTCTTTGGTGTGAGAATGACAGAGCCCTGGAGCAGGCTGCCCAGAGAGGTTGTGGAGTTCTCTGGAGCCTTTCCATCCCTACCTGGTTGCATTCCTGTGTGCTGCTCTGGCAGGGCATTGGACTGGGTGATCTCTGGAGGTCCCTTCCAGCCTGTAATGTGCTGTGATACTGTGGCACCAACAGATGCATTGCTGGAAGGAACAGTGTGTCCTGCACCATGCAGGGGCAAGTTCTCCTGTGGAAGCACTGCAAACCATCTGACCAGGCAGGAGCAGCAGGCTGACAGTGTCAAGGCTAGCCTCCCTTTTTGTTTTCATTGTTGGAGGCAGAGCACATCCTGATGGCCATGGGGACAGCAGCCAGAAACCACAGAGTACAGGCAACACGTGTGTAACCCCAGTGAGCTCTGGATTTATTGATCCTTCTTCTCATTCACAGGATAGACCTAAGAGTACTAAGCCAAAAATTACACATCCACAGGGGGAAAGTTAGGAGAAGCTCCTCTGCTTCCTTCTACAACTACTTTGTTGAGTGGTTTTTTTTTCCTTTTTTTAGGAGAAAGCAAAGTGTAGGTCAGAGCCAAGGTTTGATCCACAAAGGCCTTCCCCCCATCTGGTTTCTGAATTTTTATCAGTGCAATTAACTTTAATCAATGTTCTCCAAGTCATCTGAAGGTAATAGAAATCTCTTGGATTATGTCTATGCCTGAGGGCTGGAGGAACCTGGACTCACAACCTGCCAAAGGCAGAACACTGAAACTTTTTTTTTTTTCCCTCCACTGGTGAATCAGGAATGATAATGACCTTGAAAGGTCCCTTCCAACCCAACCAGGGAATTGTCAGGGCTGGAAGGGACCTCAAGGCTCAGCCAGTTCCAACTCCCTGCCATGGGCAGGGACACCTCACACTACATCAGGTTGCCCAGAGCCACATCCAGCCTGGCTGCAAAAACCTCCAGGGATGAGGCTTCCACCACCTCCCTGGGCAACCTCTGCCAGTGTCTCACCACCCTCATGGGGAACAACTTCTTCCTAACATCCAATCTGCATCTATCCACTTCTAGTTTTGCTCCATTCCACCCAGTCCTATCACTCCCTGGCACCCTCAAATGTCCCTCCCCAGCTTTCTTGGAGCCCCCTTCAGATCCTGGAAGGCCACAAGAAGATCTCCTCAGAGCCTTCTCCTCTCCAGACTGCACAACCCCAACTCTCTCAGTCTGTCTCCAGAGCAGAGCAGCTCCAGCCCTCTGCTCATCCTCATGGCCCTTCTCTGGACACCTTCCAGCACCTCCAGATCCTTCCTGGAACAGAGGCTCCAGAACTGGTCACAGAGCTCCAGATGAGGTCTCAGCAGAGTGGAGCAGAGGGGCAGAATCCCCTCCCTGCCCTGCTGGCCACGCTTCTCTTGCTGCAGCCCAGGCTCTGCTTGGCTCTCTGGGCTGCAAGTGCTCACTGCTGGCTAATGTTGAGCTTTTCATCCTCCAGCACCCCCAAGGCCTTTTCTTCAGGGCTGCTCCAAGCCAGTCCCTGCCTTGAGACAATGACCCTTAAAGGTCCCTTCCAACTCAATGCGTTCTCTGATTCTCCAGTTCTGTGGTGATAGTGTCTCTGTGGGAAAAAAATGGCTGCAAGAGTACATTTGCTTCTGTAGATTCTGTGGATTTATTCATCCTCAGTTCCACTGCACTCTCACCAGCTTCAGCTGGAATCTCAATCTTCAACTCACAGCTCCCCCAGGCCTCCCCCTCAGTCTTGCTGTGTTCCTCTCCCAGCCCCTCTGCCTGCACCCCTCCCCCAGGAACAGGATTTCTCATGTCAGCAGTGGGTGTATTCTCATCTTNNNTGTCAGGAGTGGGTGTTTTTTCTTTTTTTTTTATTTTCCCCCCCCCCCCCCGTTTTTTTTTTTTTTTGTTCCCACATGCTGTCTGTATTTCATTTCTCATCCTGCTTCCCTGCAACTACCTCCGGGGACCCCCAGCCTTGTCACTCAAGGAAAATAAATCGCACTGAGAACAGAGCACAAGGCTGGGATGGGGCAGGGAAGGAAAGATACATCTGATGAGGTAAAGGCTGGCTCAGAGCCCTGCAGAAACCACAGAGCAGCAGTCCCATTTCCAGGCAGCTGGCTCAGCAGTGATGCATTCCCCTACTGCTTGGGCAGCGCTCACCGGCGGCTCCCTGGGAGCTCGGCAGGACTGAAGGGAGCAGCAGGCTGACAGTGCTGGCAAAAGCATCTGCTGCCTTCCCCGGGGCTGCCACAGGGCACACAAGGCATGGCTCCAGAAATATCTGCTCTACAACACCTTCTTCTCATGCAACTGAAGGGAAACAGTAGCCCACGGGGCAGAATAGGAACCCACGGGGCAGAATAGGAACCCATGGGGCAGAATAGGAACCCACGGGGCAGACCAGGAACCCATGGGGCAGAATAGGAACCCATGGGGCAGAACAGGAACCCATGGGGCAGAATAGGAACCCACGGGGCAGAATAGGAACCCATGGGGCACAATAGGAACCCACGGGGTAGAATAGGAACCCATGGGGCAGAATAGGAACCCATGTGGCAGAGGAGGCTGCCCACCCTGCTGACTGCATCACAGGATGTTAGGGGCTGGAAGGGACCTCTGGAGAGCTTCCAGCCCAACCCCCTGCCAGAGCAGGACCATAGGGTTCAGCACAGGTCACACAGGAACTGGATCCAGGCTGGAAAGCCTCCAAAGAATGAGACTCCACAACCTCCTTGGGCAGCCTGCTCCAGGGCTCTGGGACCCTCCCAGTCAAGAAGTTCCTTCTCATGTTGAGCAGAGCCTGTCCCNCAAGTTGAGCAGAGCCTGTCCCTGTCCCCTCCCTCTTGACCCCCAGCCCTCAGCTATTGAGAGACATTGATCAGATCCCTCTCAAACTTCTCCTCTCCAGACTAAGCACCCCCAGGGCTCTCAGCCTCTCCTCCCCAGGCAGTGCTCCAGTCCCTTCAGCATCCTTGGAGCCCTCCCTTGGACTCTCTCCAGCAGATCCCTGTCCCTCCTGAACTGGGGAGCCCAGAGCTGGCTGCAATATTCCAGGTGAGGTCTCACCAGAGCAGTGTAGAGAGGCAGGAGAACCTGCCTGGCTCTGCTGGACACACTCCTCTGAATGTCCCCCAGGACCCCATTGGCCTTCTTGACCCCCAGGGCACATTGCTGTCCCATGCAGAACTTTTTCTCCACCAGCACTCCCAGGTCCTCCTCCTTGGGGCTGCTCTCCAGCAGATCTCCTGCTGTTGTCTGTACAGAGGCAATGAATATAACTGCAGCTACCAATCCTGTACCACCAGCAGCATCTTTGTGGTGGTGAAGGTTTGAAGGTGGTTGTGCTGTTCAGAAATCATTAAACCAAGGCCTGATGAACAGCAGCTGAAGCCACGTTTTGCCTGCTGGCAGATGGAACCTGCAGACACTCGTGGTTTATAGCCATGGACAGAAAACAGTGGAGACATAGTGGGTCTGATTTTTCTCACTTGATCTGCTGAGCTCAGCAGTGTTGAGGAGTATCTGGAGCTCGAGTGTCTTGGCAGGGTCAGCTGAGGACAGGCTGCATTTAAAGGGCAAGAGGTCAGCCCATGGTCTGGGCTGAGTGCCTGCACGGGAGCAGATGAGGATGCAGAGTGCCTCTTCCCCACACTCTGTGGCCTTTCTGCATGCCTTCTCCCTGACCTCATGTCCAGACATGCAAAGGCAAACAGGCAAAGGCAGCTTCCCTCTCTCCTACCTCTCCCAGCACAAAGGCCCTCAGGACTGGGTTCATTAATAGGGAACAGAAATGGCCAAACCCTGCAGTGCGCCAGGCAGTGGCAGCAGGAGACTGCAGCTCCTTTGTCCTCTTCCTGGCAGCTGGGTGAGTCACTGGACCTTTCTAGGAGGGACAGCATGGAGGTCAACAGAATCACAGAGTCACAGGATGTTAGGGGCTGGAAGGGAGCTCCAAAGCTCATCCAGTCCAACCCCCTGCCAGAGCAGGGGCACCCCCAGCAGCTCACACAGGAACACTGCCAGCTGGGGTTTGATTATCTTGAGTATCTCTGAAGAAGCACAAAGAAGGAGCAGAGGAAGGTTGAGGATGTCCATACTGCTCTGAGCCAAAGGTGGAAAGGGACAGTGAGAGATACCATGTGTCAGGCTGGAGCACACAGAGGCATGGCTGATGTCTTCTATCCTTCAAGCCACTGCCTAATCATTGTAGTGTTTTAATCTACTGAATTTCCAGAGGTTCCATCCCATGGAGACTTTGTGCCACTGTAGATTATGGTGTAGCCTTTGCCATGGCTATTAAAGCTGAGCTCTTTGCTGCAGCACTGCAAGAATATTGTTCAGTACCTTTATCAGTGGCCTGGCTGAGGGGATTGAGTGCATCCTGAAAAATCTCCTCATGATACCAAACTGGGGGTGGCTGACACCCCTCAGGCTGTGCTGGCATCCAAGCAGAGCTGGACAGGCTGAGAGCTGGGGACAGGCAAACCTCATGAAGAAGGACAAGGTCAGGGTCCTGCATCTGGGGAGGAATACCAGCAGGCAGCAGGACAGGTTAGAGGCTGCCCTGCTGGAGAGCAGCTCCATGGAGAAAGAGCTTGGAGTGCTGGTGGGCAGCAAGTTCTGCATGGGACAGCAATGTGCCCTGGGGGCCAAGAGAGCCAATGGGGTCCTGGGGTGCAGCAAGCAAAGTGTGGCCAGCAGGGCTGGGGAGGTTCTGCTCCCCCTCTGCTCTGCTCTGCCCTGCTGAGACCACAGCTGCAATCCTGTGTCCAGTTTGGGGCTCCCCAGGTGAAGAGAGAGAGAGAGCTGCTGGAGAGAGTGCAAGGGAGAGGCAGGAGGATNCCTGGAGCAGGCTGCCCAGAGAGGTTGTGGAGTCTCCTTCTCTGGAGCCTTTCCAGCCCCACCTGGATGCATTGCTGTGTGGCCTGCCCTGGGTGCTGCTGCTCTGGCAGTGGGCTTGGACTGGAGGATCTCTGAAGGTCCCTTCCAGCCTCTGATGTACTGTGATGCTGTGGTGCTGTGATTCTGTTACAAAACAGCTTCTGTGCTGCCTCAGAATCCTGCTGGTAGGTTTCACAGGCAACATCTCTTTAGAGCAGCATCAATACAGGAGGAAATCAGCACTCCAGGAGGGAAGAAGTTAAGTGTGCTTGGACTTATTTATTTCACATTCCTTTTCCTTTTTATTGAGCTTAAACACTCACTAATTGCAGCCACCCTTAAAACCCTGCAGGTGATCCAAAAGCTTTCAAGGCAGGATTTTCAGGGATGGAATTTAATTGCTTATAAAGCTTCCCATGCACACTTAGAGCTGAGGGAGGATTCCTGCAGGCTTGCCACCGACAACCTGTTGGATTTGCATTTGCCAGCTTCCCTGATAACATCATCACATCCTCATGTTAATTACTTCATTAGAGGACCCAAACAAGATCCTGCAGGAGAAGTAAGTGCAAGTTCTCTATGTTACTTAAACATGAGTCACTAAGAGTGGAAAAGGACACAGCAGAAAATGGGAACACACAGGCATGCAATTAGTTATCTTATGGAAAGCCACCACTGGTGCTTCACAGCTTCTGTTCTCATAATATTTACTTAGCTTTGCTGCCTTTCAGGACAAGCTCTTCTCACACAGCTGTGAGCAGATGGGAAAAAGCTTTCTTTGAAGGCCTAATGAATATTATAGCAATGGTGTGTTTTTTTCTTTTTTTAATGTATTTGGTTCATTTTATAACTTTGGATCCTTTTTTGTTTTCCAAAATAGCTTTTTCTCTTAAAATGCAAACAAACTTCCGAAAAGAGCCTGATGAACCAAACCATACAACACTGCCAGAAGGTGTAGCTTCTGTAATGGGCCCAGTTCTATTGGGCTGTTCTGTCTGGAGAAGAGAAGGCTCCCAGGAGACCTTCTTGTGGCCTGGTAGTATCTGAAGGGGGCTACAAGAAAGCTGAGAAGGGACTTTTGAGGGTGTCAGGGAGTGATAGGACTGGGGAGGGGATGGAGCAAAACTAGAAGTGGGGAGATTCAGATTGGATGTTAGGAAGAAGTTGTTCCCCATGAGGGTGGTGAGAGACTGGCAGAGGTTGCTGAGGGAGGTCGTGGAAGCCTCATCCCTGGAGGTTTTTGCAGCCAGGCTGGATGTGGCTGTGAGCAACCTGCTGTGGTGTGAGGTGTCCCTGCCCATGGCAGGGGGGTTGGACCTGGATGATTCTTGAGGTCCCTTCCAACCCTAATAACTCTATGATTCTCTTCAACATCTTTGGTGATGCCTTGTGATCCAGGCTAGTGTTAGCAAATGGCAGATGACAGCAAGCTGGGGGCAGTGTGCATCTGCTGGAAGGGAGGAAGACACTGCAGAGAGCCCTGCCCAGGCTGGGTCCATGAGCTGAGGCCAACAGGATGAGGTTCAACAAGGCCAAGGGCAGGCTCAGGCTCCTAGAGCGTGGCCACAATCTCCCCATGCAGGCTACAGCCTGGGGCTGAGTGGCTGGAGAGCAGCCTGGCAGAGAGGGACCTGGCAGTGCTGGGGGCAGCAGCTGCACAGGAGCCAGCAGTGTGCCAGGGGCATGGAAGGCCAAGGGCATCTTGGCTGGGCTGAGGAAGAGTGTGGGCAGCAGGAGCAGGGAGGTCATTCTGCCCTGTGCTGGGCACTGCTGGGGTCTCACCTCCAGCACTGTCTGCAGCTCTGGCTCCTCACTGCAAGAGAGATCTTGAGGTGCTNCAAGCAGCTGAAGAGGAGCCAGCAGTGTGCCCAGGTGGCCAAGAAAGCCAAAGGCATCCTGGCTGGGATCAGCAATGCTGTGTCCAGCAGGAGCAGGGAGGGGATTGTCCCCTGGCACTCAGCTCTGGGGAGGCCACCCCTGGAGTGTTGTGTCCAGTTTGGGGCACCTGAATGCAAGAGAGATGTGGAGGTGCTGGAGCCAGGGCAGAGGAGGGCAAGGAAGCTGGGAAGGGTCTGGAGAAGAAATGTGCTGGAGAGAGACTGAAGGAGCTGGGGCTGGTTAGTGTGAAAGAGAGGAGGCTGAGGGGAGACCTCCTGGCTGTCTGCAGCTCCCTGCAAGGAGGTTGTGGAGAGCTTGGTGCTGGTCTCTTCTCCCAGGGGATTAGTGAGAGAAGAAGAGGGCAGAGCCTCAAGCTGCCCCTGGGGAGGTTCAGAGTGGCCCTTAGGCAGCAGAGTGGTCAGGGCTTGGAATGTGCTGGGCAGGGAGGTGGTGGAGTGCCCAAGGCTGGCTGTGTTTGAAGGTGGTTTGGCTGTGGTGCTTGGGGCTGTGGTTTAGGGGTGCCCCTTGGAGAGTAGGGTTCATGGTTGGGTTGGGGATCCTGAGGGGCTTCTCCAGCATGAATGCTGCTGGGATGCTGTGATGTATAAATCTGTGACTGTACTGAACAAATCATAGCCCTAAAAATCTGTGTCCAGATGCTCCTCTAAATTTCTGGCACCTCTCCTGACACTCTTGGGTTTTCTGCAGGCTCCAGGCACACCTGGAGGAAGCCAACCATAAAATGAACAGAGGGGAGGTGCCAAAAAAGGTGTTCCAAAAGCTGAAGCAGAAAAGAAGGCTCCAAGCTGAGCTCAGGATGTTGCTGAAGCTGCAACACGAGAGGAACTTTTAAGAGCCAGAGACAGCAGGTTATGAGCTGTGCAGAAGCAGAGAGACAGAGAAAGGAGATTTTAATTCTCCTTTCAGCTAAAAACAAAAAAAATGCACTTGGAAAAAGTGCTGCTTTCCAGCCTCAAAATGGCAGTCCCAGGCATTTTCCCAACAACCCCAGCAGATTTCAGTGTGAGTACACACCAAGAATTGCTGCTCATAGTGAGGGTAGAAATCTTGCTCAGGAAAGGGAAAAAGGTTTACCAAACGCCAGCACACTCATTTGCAGGGCTTGGAAACTGGACAGAGGCTCCTGTCCAGCGCTCAGTGATCCCAGTAGCTGCCCTCAGCGATTTCACTGGCACCCAG
>VXBD01012080.1:4255-15186 GCA_013399975.1 Indicator maculatus | reverse complement strand
CCTGCTGAGACCACAGCTGCAATCCTGTGTCCAGTTTGGGGCTCTCCAGTTGAAGAGAGACAGAGACCTGCTGGAGAGAGTCCAACAGAGAGCCAGGAGGATGCTTGGGGGACTTGAGCCTCTCCCTGTGAAGAGAGCCTGAGAGCCCTGGGGCTGTTTAGTCTGGAGAAGAGAAGGCTGACAGGGATCTATCTGATCAATGTCTATCAAGAGCTGAGGGGTGGGGGTCACGAGGAGGGGGCCAGATTCTTTTGGGTGGGTCACAGTGATAAGCCAAGGAGCAATGGGTTCAAACTTGAACATAGAAGATTTCAGCTCACCATAAGGAGAAACTTCTTGACAGTGAGGGTGACAGAGCCCTGGAGCAGGCTGCCCAGGGAGGTTGTGGAGTCTCCTTCTCTGCAGACTTTCCAGCCCCACCTGGATACATTCCTGTGCAGACTCCCCTGAGTGATGCTGCTCTGGCAGGGGGGTTGGACATGATCATCTCTTGAGGTGATCATCTCCAACCTCTGCTGTACTCTGAGACTGTGATCCTCTGAGCAGGTACAATCACCCACTACTTCTACTCCTTACAGAGAGCTGCTTTCCAGAGTAGGAAATAACAGAGTAGGAAAGAACAGAGGGTATAACTTGTTCTAGTAAGGCTTTCTTTTCTCCCACATCCTTGTCTGGAAGTTGAGGAACTGAAGGCTGAACAAACAGACTGTTGAACTGTTTGAAATATGACTGAAACAGCAAGTTCAAGGGTTAGTAATCAACATCTTAATACAAGGCTGTAGGAGCTTATGACTTTTTCTCCCTGCCTTTTCTTGTTCTCCATTTGAGAATTTATCCCCTGCCATTTTGAGACTGGATGTGAGGAACAATTTCTGCACCAGGAGGTTGCTGGAAGACTGCAACAGGTTGTCCAGGGAGGTGGTTGGGGACCCATCCCTGGGGATATTCAAGGTGAGGCTGGACAGGGCTCTGAGCAACCTGAGTTGGTTGAGGATGTCTCTGCTGACTGCAGAGGGGTTGGACTGGATGAGCTTTGGAGATCCCTTCCACCCCAAACCATTCTGTGATCTATGATCTTTCATTTATTGGCAGAATGACCAAAACAAGGAACTAGCACCAAACAACTTTTTTTGTTCATGCTATTTGGTAATTATTGTAATTATCCTATTGCTGGAAAATCAAAGACAGATCATTTCTCCCCTCCCACTCCCCCCTGCATATCTTGCATCAAATCTTTCATGTCCTGTGAACTTCTTCAGCAAGATGCTTAATATCCATGAACAACTAATTAGTCCTGATTTATGTAATGCCTGCTGGTTGGCTTTGCTTCCACTCTTAATCATTTTTGGTTAATTATCACACTATAGGAGAGGTTGGGAGGGACCTCCAGAGATCAGCAGTTCCAACCCCCCTGCCAGAGCAGGATCACTCAGGGGAGTCTGCACAGGAATGCATCCAGGAGGGGTTGGAAAGTCTGCAGAGAAGGAGACTCCACAACCCCCCTGGGCAACCTGTTCCAGAGCTCTGTCACCCTCACTGTCAAGAAGTTGCTCCTCATGTGGAGGTGAAACCTTCTGTGTTCAAGTTTGTCTCCATTGTTCCTTGTCCTGTCACTGTGACCCACCCAAAAGAGCCTGGCCCCCTCCTCCTGACCCCCACCCCTCAGCTATTGAGTGACATTGATCAGATCCCTCTCAGCCTTCTCTTCTCCAGACTAAACAGCCCCAGGGCTCTCAGTCTCTCTTTACAGGGGAGATGCTCAAGTCCCCTAAGCATCCTCCTGGCTCTCTGTTGGACTCTCTCCAGCAGGTCTCTGCCTCTCTTGAACATAACCACTTTCATAGAAGTCCTAACCTACAACTACCCTTCTCCACCTCCTCCTTATTTGAACTGGATCTGCACAGATCTCAAACTATTGGGATTGATTTCTTCACCAGCAAGGTCTGGGGAGCTCAGCTCTGATCCCTCCTTTAGGACTGGCTGCCCAGGGAGGTGGTTGGATCCCCATCCCTGAATGTATTTCAAAGTCACACAGACACAGTTTTTAGGGACAGCACTTAGTGGTGGACTTGGCAGCCCTCAGTTGGACTCAAAGACCTTAAAGGTCTACTCCAACCTAAAGGATTCTAGGATTCTGTGCTTTAGCTGCACCAGGAGCTCCTCCAAAGTCCAGCATCTGAAAGGGTTCTCCAAGCCTGGCACAGGCTGCCCAGGGAGGTGCTTGAATCCCCATCCCTGAATGCATTCTAAAGTCACACAGACATAGTGCTTAGGGACAGCACTTAGTGGTGGACTTGGCAGCCCTCAGTTGGACTCAAAGACCTTAAAGGTCTACTCCAACCTAAAGGATTCTAGGATTCTGTGCTTTAGCTGTACCAGGAGCTCCTCCAAAGTCCAGCATCTGAAAGGGTTCTCCAAGCCTGGTACAGGCTGCCCAGGGAGGTGGTTGAATCCCCATCCTTAGAGGTGTTTCCAAGAGGCAGAGATGTGGTGCTGAGGTCCATGGTTTAGCCCTAGGTTTGGTAGAGCCAAAAAAATGGTTGGAACTCAATGATCTTAAAGGGCTTTCCCCACCTAAAAAGTTCTGTGATTCTATCTCCAAGTGCTCCATGAAAATCCAATCCTTGCAGTACATACTGATAAATATAATTATATCTGCATCCCAGAAAGGCAATGTGAAGCAAATGGGTGTAATGTGATTCATCTGCAGGAGTCAGAGAGGAAAACAAAGCTCTCTGAGGACTCCAGACCTCCAGCTCGAACTGTGAGGTCACCCTCAAGAGAAGCCATAAATATTTCTGTTTCATCTGCATCCAGATTATGTAACCATTACCATTCCAAGGCAGCATTTCATCTGACCAAAGGACAGGCAAGTCACAGGAAAGGTTATTCTGTTCCTGTAAGGGTGCAGAGTGTCAAGGATCAGACAATCACAGAGCATGGGCTGGGTTCAAGGGAGCTCTAAAGGTCACCTAGAAAACGAGAAGCTGTAGAGGTTTAACCCACACTAAATTCAAGATTCCACAGACTTGCAGGCAGAGTTTTCTGTATTCCCAGGGCTCCTGATCTGGTAATGGGGAAAAAAAATGAGGTGGGTTGGACCAGATTGATTTATTTATTTACTTCTTTTGCCAGCTCAGGTTAATTTATAGAATCACAGAATGCTCTGGGTTGGAAGGGACCTCCAAAGCTCATCCAGTCCAAACCCTCTGCAGTCAGCAGGGACATCCTCCACTAGATCAGGTTGTCCAGAGCCCTGTCCAGCCTCACCTTGATTATCTCCATGGATGGAGCCTCAACCACCTCCCTGTTGCAGTGTTCCACTACCCTCCTGGTGCAGAACTTGCTCCTCACATCCAATCCAAATCTTCTCTGCTCTCACTTCAAACCATTGTCCCTCATGCAGGCCTTTGGGAGCAGTCCCCCTGCAGCCTTCTTGTAGCCCCCTTTAGGCACTGGCAGGCTGCTTTTAGGTCTCCCTGGAGCCTTCTCCAGTCCAGACTGAGCACCCCCCCAACTCCCTCTACAAACTTTTTGCCTCCTGCCAAAGCTTCATTCAAAACTAACTAAAAGTTCAATGCAAAATAACTAAGAAAATGCAACTTTAAGTGGACTTGTGTTATTATTGACTCCTTAATTAGAGCAAAATGCCTGTTTTTTTTTTTACCAAACCCACTTCATTCCCTGAATGCTTAACCCAGCCAAGTCCACTTCATTTGCAGAGGTTATCCTGATGCCTTCTGTTAATGTTGACTACTTAAGGCATAATCTGCCTGCCTCAGCAAAACGCTGGGTGACCTAATGAGAATTCTTTCTTTCCACAGGGTTGGGAAAAAAAGGTGGAATTTGGGGGTAAATGGTTATTACCCTGCCCAGCCTGTTAGCTGGAGAAGGATTGTTTGCATAAACAGGGTGCTAGCAACCAATTGTCTGCTCAACGAGCTGAGAAGCAGCCAGGAACTGCAGGAGAAAACTTTTCTGCTGACCTCAGGGGCTGCAAGGAAGTTCCCTGTGAAAGTTTCAAGTAAGCTGCAAGACTCTTGGCAAGTGGGGATGAGTTCTCCTGCAAGCTGTGGCAGCAGCAGCTGAGCAATATCATCAAACCCCTCAAAAGAGACAATGCCCCCTCAGCAAGTTTGGGGGTGACACCAAGCTGGGTGGCAGTTTGAAGGTGGTAGGAAGGGATCTGGATCAGTGACCTGAGGGCAAGGGGAAGAGGTTCAACAAGGCCAAGTGCTGGGTCCTGTACTTGGGTCACAACCACCCCATGGATGTTCCAAGCTTGGGGTAGAGTGGCTGGAAAATGCCCAGCAGAGAAAGACCTGGGGGTGTTCATAGAGTTAGAGAATGGGTTAGGTAGGAAGGGACCTTAGAGATCATCTGATTCTAACCTCCCCACCTCCAACTTAACCCTTCCCTGGCACAATTCAAGGCATTTCCTCTCATTCTATCACCTGACAACAGGGAGAAGAGGGCAACCTCCAGGCAACCAACCTCCAGATGTAGAGAGCAATGAGCTCTCCCCTCAGCTCTGGGCAGACCTCAGAGCAGCTTTCCAGTACTTGAAGGAGGCTATAAAAAGCCTGCAGAGGGACTGTTCCCAAAGGCCTGCAGGGACAGGACAAGGGAAAATGGTTTGAGACTAGAGAAGGGCAGATTTAAAATGGATGTGACGAACAAGATCTGAATCAGGAGGCTGCTGGAACACTGCAACAGGTTGCCCAGGGAGGTGGTTGAGGCTCCATCCATGGAGATAATTCAAGGTGAGGCTGGACAGGGCTCTGAGCAACCTGATCTAGTGGAGGATGTCCCTGCTGACTGCAGAGGGTTTGGACTGGATGAGCTTTGGAGGTCCCTTCCAACCCAGAGCATTCTGTGATTCTATAAATTAACCTGAGCTGGCAAAAGAAGTAAATAAATAAATCAATCTGGTCCAACCCACCTCATTTTTTTTCCCCATTACCAGATCAGGAGCCCTGGGAATACAGAAAACTCTGCCTGCAAGTCTGTGGAATCTTGAATTTAGTGTGGGTTTAACCTCTACAGCTTTTCATTTTCTTCTGCAATTTTTTTTTCTTCCTCAATAATCCAGGTGAGGAAATGGATTTTTCTGTTGACTCTTCTGCAGAAGCCTCAAACAATGATTGGGAAACTGTGCCCAGAGAATTCTTATTTGTGGTTGAAACCCAGAGAGAAAAGATGTACAGAGAGAAGCTCCATTCAGGGTTGTTTGGGGGGGGTTGTGTTTTTGTTTTTTCATTAACAACTGGGATGATGGAATCAAGACCATATGACCAAATTTACAGACAAGACAGAGCTGGAAGGAACTGCAGGCAATAGTGGAGGACAAGGTGAGAATTCAAAATGATCCTGAAAAAATTGGACAAATGGTCTGGGGAGAAAAAAAAAATCAAAGGCACAGCTGCAGCTCAGCAGAGATGAGTGCAAGGAGCTGCACACAGATGGAATGAACACTGCTGAGGCCACACCTTCAATACTGAGCTCAGGTTTGGGATTCTCCAAGGCCAAGAAGGACACTGAGGTGCTGAAGTGTGTCCAGATAAAGGCAACAAAGCTGGGGAAGGGTCTGGAGAAGAGGGCTGGGGAGGAGAGGAGTAGCTGAGGGTGGAGAAGAGGAGGCTGAGGGGAGACTTGATTGCTCTCTACAGCTCCCTGAGAGGAGTCTGCAGGGAGCTGGGGGTTGGACTCTGCTCCCTAGTATCAAGTGATAGAGCAAAAGAAATTGGCTTCAAGGTGCACCAGGGCATGCCCAGGGACACCTCTCAGCTAGACTCAGCTGCTCAAAGCCTCATCCAGCCTGGCCTTCAACACCCCCAGGCAGGAGGCAGCCACAGCCCCCCTGGGCAGCCTGTGCCAGAGTCTCACCACCCTGGCACTAAAGAACTTCCTCAGTCTAACCCTGCCCTGCCTCAGCTTCAAACCATTCCCCCTGGTCCTGTCCCCAGCCACCCTCATGAGAAGTCCCTCTGCAGCCTTCCTGTAGGTAATAAATCAATCCAGAGGTTCCCATCAAGAGAGTCTCTCTCCATGGCAAGCTGAATTCAGTGCATTTCTAGGCTCCATCAGCTGCATTTTGGGGTCACATTGCAAGAGGTTCTGTTATTGGCAGCTCCAGGCAAAGCACTGAGTGCTTTCATCCCTGAACACAAACAACTTCAGCACCAGACAGCCAAATGCATGAGAGCAGAGCTGCAAATCTGTTTCCACCTACAGTGGAGCATCTTCTAGATGAAGTGGGATGAAGAAGCATTTATTTATCTGCCTGGGTGGAGGTGTCTGTGCTCAATAATTAGCCAGGCAATGTAAGAGGCCATTAGTCCTTTTGCAAGGTTTTGTTGCCTGGCTGCTGCTGAAATCCAGTGGCTTTCATTCCTCATCCTTGCCACTGAAAAATCTCTGTTGACTTAGCAGCCTGTGAAGCATTTTTTGCCTTTTCAGGGTTTGATGCTCAGGGATGCTTTGCACAGTGTCAGATTAAACACACTTTGGGC
This sequence comes from Indicator maculatus, assembly GCA_013399975.1. NCBI lineage: Eukaryota > Metazoa > Chordata > Aves > Piciformes > Indicatoridae > Indicator > Indicator maculatus. The sequence continues at coordinate 8,674 of VXBD01012080.1, read as the reverse complement.
ACCTTTCCTCCAGCCAATACCCTTCTCAATGTTCCCTCTTCCAACACCGTGCTGCAAGACAGACTTCATCATTGCCCTTCCTTGCTTCTGTGGAGCTCTTCCTGAGTATCTTCTGCCAATCCTTCACCTGGGTGTGAGGAGCCCTGACTGGATTGTTGTCATCTCACAGAATGGTCAGGGTTGGAAGGGACCTCAAGGATCAGCCAGTTCCAACCCCCATGCCATGGGCAGGGACACTTGCCCAGAGCCACATCCAGCCTGGCCTTGAACACCTCCAGGGAGAGGACATCCACAACCTACCTCCCTGGGCAACCTGTTCCAGTATCTCACCATCCTCACTCTAAGGAATGTCTTCCTAATCTCCAGTCTCAATCTGGCCTTCTTCCAGCTTTAATCCATTCCTTCTCAGCCTGTCACTCCAAGCCCTCGTGAAAAACATCCTCCCCTGCTTTCCCACAAGCTCCCTTCACAGGTACTGGGGGGCTGCTCTAAGTTCTCCTCCTCTCTAAGATGTGAGTGAAAAGCAGAGCTTCTGGGAGGCACCAGCCCGACCTGGAATTCTTCTTTCTCAGGACTCATGGCCCAAATGCTGATGAGCTTGCTCAAGCCCTTTCTGTCTCCAGACTGAACACAAACTCATGCACCAAAGCAGGCAGGTGGTGGAGTCTGGAGGAGACTGAGAGGAGACCTCATTGCTCTCCACAACTCCCTGAAAGAAGGTTTCAGTGAAGTGGGGCTTGGTCTCTTCTCCCCAGGATTAGGTGTTAGAAGGAGAGGGAATGGCCTGAGATTGTGCCAGGGGAGATTTAGGTTGGAGATTAGGAAGAAAATTTTCTTTGCTGCAAGAGTGGTCAGGGGCTGGCAGAGGCTGCCCAGGGAGGTGGTGGAGTCCCTAGCCCTGGAGGTGTTCCAGAAAGCTGTGGCCATGGCACTTGGGGCCATGGCTCAGTGGCCATGGTGGGGTTGGGTTGCTGGTTGGACTGGATGACCTCAGACGTCTTTCCCAGCCCAAACCACTCTGTGATCGACTAGTGACAATTGACAAAACCAAACCCATCAGAGCTGCATGACCCAAATGCCTGTCTTGGGATCACTGAAATGATCTTTGCCAGAGAGTGGATTCAGTTTCTGTGAAGACAGATCAGGCACCAAAGCCCCAGGAATGATAGAAAGGAACACATTTAGCTCTCCAAACAGAAGCAGTTGTTTTTGTGGGGGGTGGTGTTGTTCCAGAGGAGCTTTACCCATATTTTTGCTGTCCTTTGATGGATTGTTCAGGTATTTATACAAGCCAATAAACTGACTCTGCTTTTTTAGCTCATTAATGAGAGAGGACACAAGGGGAGAAAATAAAAAGTTTTTATTACCAAATGAAGAGCCCAGCAGGGTAGGAGCTGATGAATAGAACATTTCATTTTACCACATGGGCCTTCCTCCTGCAGCCCATGGCTCCCAAGTAATTTAATGAACTGTGATGGCTGAACCAGTGCCAGCTTTAATACTCCAGATTTTAATCAGCTAGCAAGAGAAGTTCTAACCCAGCAGCACTTGAACAGCTCTTCAATGAGTAAAGGAAGAGACAATCTGGGAATTATTCAGGTTGGAAAAGACCTCTAAGATCATCAGTTCCAACACTGCCATGCCCACTGCGCCCTGGCCCACAGTGCCCTGTCTGCATGGTGCCAGCTGGTACCTGTTGTTCCTTGTCCCAGCACTGGGCACCACCCAAAAGGGTCTGGCACCTTCTTCATGACACCTACCCTCTAAGATCAAGTCCAATCTTCAGCCTAAGACCACCATGACCACCAAACCATGGCCCCACATGCCATGGCCACTGGAACTCCTCCAGGGATGGGGACTCCACCACCTCTCTGGGCAGCCTGTTCCAATCCCTGACCACTGAGGAAGCAAAGACCCAACCTCAACCTCCCCTGGTGCAACTTGAAGCCATTTCCTCTTCTCCTATTGCTACTTCTTCGAGAGATGAGAGCAACCTCCACCTCACTGCAACCCTAATTTCCTCCTAAATCAGGCTGCTAGGATGGAGGTACTGCAGGGAAGGGTGGAAGGGGTGGCTGGGACAGATCTCTTCTTAAGTACAAGTGGCAAGAGCAGCACAAAAGTGAATGCTGAAAGGCAGAACATTAGGTAGGAGGTTCTGGTTTTCTCCTCCCAACCATTCATCCAGCCCAGTGATGGAAATTACCACCCAAGTGGTCTAGAGCCTGTTCCATGTGGCATAATCCTTTCACAACAGGCTGCTCTGCTTTTCCTTCTGCTTGTTTCAGAGAGAATAATAGGAAATGGGAGAAGAAAATCCAAAAGGGTTTTGAGGAGACAGAATTTGAGAAGACAGAAGCCTTCCAGCAGGGAATGGGCAGAGATCATTCCCACAGCAATTTTCTGCTTCATGTCTCAGTCTCTCCAAGGAAAGGGAGAGGTGAGGGAGGAAGAGCTGAGGAGAGACTTTTCATTCCAATTAAAGAGATGCCAGCCAAGCTGTCCCTTTGGATTGGTAATGGGAAACTGAGAGGTCAGCATTGCACAGGAAAGGTGTTAAAACCCAGAGTCAGTTTGGGTATTAGTCAAGTGTTTGAGTCATGCTTTAAGTTATTGAGTCATGATTGGAGTTATTTGTTACTTAAATGAGATTTATTGATTTATTTATCCTGTTTAAGAAACCCTCCAGCACTAAGTATCATGAATACTTGTCACATACCCACTTGCTGTTAATATTGACAGAGCAGAATTATAGAACCACAGAATTGTCAGGCTTGGAAGGGAGCTCAAGGCTCAGCCAGTTCCAACCCCCCTGCTATGGGCAGGGACACCTCACACCACAGCAGGTTGCTCACAGCCACATCCAGCCTGGCTGCAAACACCTCCAGGGATGAGGCTTCCAGCACCTCCCTGGGCAACCTGTGCCAGTGCCTCACCACCCTCATGGGGAAAAACTTCTTCCTAACCTTCCTAACATCCTAACTTCTTCCTAACCTTCTTAACATCCAAACTTCTTCCTAACACCCCTAACATCCTAACTTCTTCCTAACCTTCTTAACATCCAAACTTCTTCCTAACACCCCTAACACCCTAACTTCTTCCTAACCTTCTTAACATCCAAACTTCTTCCTAACATTCCTAACATCCTAACTTCTTCCTAACATTCCTAACATCCAAACTTCTTCCTAGCACCCCTAACATCCTAACTTCTTCCTAACCTTCTTAACATCCCAACTTCTTCCTAACATTCCTAACATCCCAACTTCTTCCTAACATTCCTAACATCCTAATTTCTTCCTAACACCCCTAACATCCTAACTTCTTCCTAACCTTCTTAACATCTTAACTTCTTCCTAACATCCCTAACACCCTAATTTCTTCCTAACATTCCTAACACCCTAACTTCTTCCTAACATTCCTAACACCCTAATTTCTTCCTAACATTCCTAACACCCTAATTTCTTCCTAACATCCCTAACACCCTAATTTCTTCCTAACATTCCTAACACCCTAACTTCTTCCTAACATCCCTAACACCCCAGCTTCTTCCTAACCTGAATCTATCCATTTGCTCTTTCTTTTTTTTCATTCCCCCTATTCCTATCACTCCCTGACATCTCTCATCCCATGAGAACAGGGCTGGTGAGGAGCAGCTGTGGTCCCTGGGGTTGTTTAGCCTGCAGAAAAGAAGGCTGAGGGGAGACCTCCATGCTCTCTACAGCTCCTTGAGAGGAGGTTGGAGTGAGGTGAAGGCTGGACTTTTCTCACTTGTGTCTCAGGTGATACTGGCCTGAAACTGTGCCAGGGGAGGTTTAAGTTGGATATTAAGAAAAAAAAAAAAAAAAGAAATCTTTGCTGCAAGAGTGGTCAGGGATTGGAACAAGCTGCCCAGGGAGGTGGTGGAGTCCCCAGCCCTGGAGGTGTTCAAGAATCATAGAATCACAGAGTAGTTGGGGTTGGAAGGGACCTCCAAAGGTCATCCAAGCCAAGCCCCTGCAGTCAGCAGGGACATCCTCCACTAGATCAGGTTGCCCAGAGCCCTGCTGAGCCTCACTTTGAATATCTTCAGAGGTGGAGCCTCAACCACCTCCCCTGGGCAAACCTGTTCCAGAAACTTGTGGACATTTCACATGGGGCCATGGGTTAATGGCATTGGTGGTGCTGGGTTGATGACCTTAGAAGTCTTTTCCGACTGAAGTAATTCTCTGATTCTGTGATCAGTTCTCCATCTTTCCATTGATCAAATGCCATTCAGTCACCAACTTGGGAGCTTCCTTTCCCAGATGATTTCTGCTTTCATGAGGATGATTTGACCTGAGCAAAGCCTTCCACACTGTCCCACACCACATCCTGGTCTCCAAGCTGATGACACATGGGTTTGATGGGTGGACCACAAGATGGATAAAGAACTGGCTTGAT
>VXBD01012077.1:552-13416 GCA_013399975.1 Indicator maculatus | reverse complement strand
AGGGGCAGAATGACTTCCCTGCTCCTGCTGGCCACACTATTCCTGACACAGGCCAGGATGCCATTGGCCTTCTTGGCCACCTGGGCACACTGCTGGCTCATGTTCAGCCTACTGTCAACCTGTACCCCCAAGTCCCTTTCTACCTGGCTGCTTCTCCAGCCACTCTGTCCCTAGCCTGTAGCTCTGTATGGGGTTGTTGTGGCAACTGTGTAGAACCCAGCACTTAGATGTGTTAAATCTCATGCCCTTGGACTCTGCCCATCTGTCCAGCCTGTCAAGGTCCCTCTGCAGAGCCCTCCTACCCTCTAACAGATCAACACCTGCTCCCAACTTGGTGTCATCTGCAAACTTACTGATGATGGACTCAATCCCTTCATCCACATCATCAATAAAGATATTGACCAGGATAGGGCCCAACACTGATCCCTGGGGGACACCACTAGTGACTGGCTGCCAACTGGAAGTGGCACCATTCACCAGCACTCTCTGGGCCCAGCCCTCCAGAGCGTTCTTAACCCAGCACAAAGTGCTCCTTGTCCACGCCACAGGCTGACAGCTTTGCCAGGAGTTTGCAATGCAGGTTTGCAGGATTGCTTTCATTAATGGGAGCAAGATCTTCTCTACATAACATATGTGAATTTAAAAAGAACGTGTGCCCAGAAACAGACTTGTGCTCTGTCCTATCAGCCACTCCAGCACCTATGCACCACAGTGTTCAAAAACCTACAGTCAGAGAAGAGCAATACCTTCCTAATGAGACTCTTGTGACATTAACCAAACCTCTCAATCTTAGAAACATCCCAAACAGCAGTTACATATCTGTTCATAAAACCAGTTTATAAATCAGTTCATAAAATCTGACTTTTTGTGAGAAGTTTCCATTTCACATTTAAGAAAAACACTAGTAACGCTTTTTTGTGAATTTTATCACTTTACACCATCTACAGTTAAGGATGCACATGGCTCCAGTCCTGTCTTCCAAATTGCAAGTGATTTCTCACTAGTGCCCCACTAGTGTCCCACATTGTGCATTGATCTTGTTGCTGAGGAAAAAAAATATACATATTTTTTCCAAATTACTACAACCACAACTGTTTTGGTTTTTTTTTTTTCTGAAATGAAGATAAACTTTCCTGAACATAAACTCTGTTGCTGAATAATTTCAAAATTTGACAAAACTGAACAAAGACAAGCAGAAATTGTGCAAATTGTCCAGTTCAAATAACAATGTTGTGGAGAATTTATAAAGGTCACTTAAGAAGGAGAAGATGTGGATTTATGCTTGTCATTTTGGAATGTATGAAGAGAAAGAAATCTTTTTAAAATATTTTAAAAGCACTTTATAAAGTCTTCTTTTATCTTTCCTATGCAGCCCAAAAATCACAGCCCAGTAAGCCCAAATGATGGGGCTAGACCTTTAATATCACAGATTAAGTAGATCTCTCAAATATGTGAGTTGAAAGTTGTAACTAAAAGAAGGAAGATTGCTCAGCCAGCTGCGTCTTATGTAGCCTCTCATCTGATAATTATACTACAAAAATTTATTTAAGATTTTTAATTTTACTGGCACCTAGACATTCCCATTTCAAATATGATTACACTTTTTATTTAAATTGAAAGAAATATGGTTACACAATAAATTCATTAGTACAACGTAAGAAGGCAATAGCATTAAAAAATTAAGCTTCACACTTAGAAGCATAGTAAATATGTAGAACACGTCTTAATATCCATTTTAATACTAGTTATATGCAATCCACAGTACAGATAAATTTTACTTTCTCCCTCAACTGAACCTCTGCAGAGATGCCGAAGCTTAAAAATCTCTTTAAATAAGATTTTTCAAAGTTTACCTTAAACAAAGCAAATTAATACTGAAGTTACTATTACTGAATCCTTAGTATTACAGAAACAAATCTGTTCTCTTCAAGGTCTACCGCTAGGGAAAACAGAAAATATACCCAAAAAACAATTACTGCTTTGGAAACGGCACTTCGGCAGCAGCATCCAACTCCCCCAGAACTGCTGAAGCCTTGTGGGCATGTGAAACTTGGCAAGACAGAGGAAAACATCCAGTTTTGAAAAGCTTTTCAGTCTGACATATCTACAGTAAACTTAGAGGTATTATCCATGGAAATTACACTTATAATTACAGAATAAAACTGATTGCCACTCCCAAATAAAAAAAAATCCTTTAGTCCATATGAGGAAAGCATGCATCACATATTCAAAGGTAGGCTCCCAAGGACAGCAGAAATATCAAGGAGTTCATTTTAACAGTACCAGGCCCTAAAAAAACCCAAAAAAAATCACCTTTTTTGAACAGACAAAAACTGAATGGTGTTATATGACCCATTTATGTCTGCCATTGCTAAAAAGCGCAGAGACATACCACAATTTATAAAAAACAAACCTATCTGCTTTTTAAGCAATGATTTGCCTGTTTTCTTCTACCTTAGTGCTCTGTAATTTGGAAGTATTTTGTGACTAGCATGTGATATTCTAACAGGAATCACATGGAGAAAACTTTTATACATAGTTTAAATGAAGGTCTTTTTAAGTGTACTATTTTCACCTTTAAAAAATCACTAGCTTTGACGTTAAACTTCTGCTTGTTTATGTTATTCACCACTTCAAATGTAGCTACTGCTCAGGCAGTAGCTTGAGTTTGATATAATAAATATATATAAAGCTAGGTAGTAGAGCAGCAACCATTAGCTTGCAATTAATTTTAATTAAAACAAAGAATTATTAGTTCTATATTAGACCAAATTAATGCCACATAGCACAATCAACAGTAAGAAGCACTGTGTTCTATCATGTGTCCTACACGACCTTTTTGAATATATGACCTTTAAGTTGCTGAAGGTTGCCTCAAAACTTGGCTCAGTTCAGGTAAAACATCTGTTCCCTTTGCAGGTATACTGTAAGGACTTTTTTCTCAGTTGGATTTAGAGCACAGCAAGTGAGCCCTTTTCTGACCGATCATATACACCCCAGCATTTGTAAATCAAGCTCTGGGCTGACAACAGCAGGTCCACATTCAGTCACCCTTTCTCAGCTAGCAAGGCCATTTGACTGCTGTGAGAACTGCTCTTATCATGTCATCAAATCAAAGCATGTTGAGAAGAGGGAATGCAAGAGGCATCTGCAGAATTCCCACAATGTAGTGACTTTGGAACATTGACAGATGCATCTGTCATTTTATACCTTCAACTAACCTGCTGTCCGCTGGCCTGACATAGCAAAGCTGTCCAAGAGTAACTCCAGCTCTCTCATGTTGTTTTCATACGTCTCTGTTAGAAAAACCTGGTGTTTCTTGGCCTTTATTTGACAGGAGACACAAACAAGACAAGAAAGGGAAAAAGAAGCCCATTAGAACAGTAAGCAGATGAGATACAGATCACAATGGTAGTTTTTCCTCTTTAAATTCCTGATACATCTCTTAAGTCTTTTCTTGAATCAGGAGACCTAACATGACATCACTAAATAACACAGAATCCTGAAACATTTAAAATAGATAAAGAGGCTTCAGGTACTCAACAGAAAAAAATGTTTGTACTAAAAAAAGTAGTCTTGATTTTCTGCTTTAAAAATATCTTAACAAACATTAATTAACCACTGCCCATCTATGTAAGCAATGAAATGGTGTCTATTGTTACACTCTACAAGGGCATTGAGAAAGACAAAAACCTACTGGCAGACAGGCCAGAAAAATCACAGTTTGGCACTTTGTCAAATCCCACACCTATTCTCATTGCAAACCTGCCTACTTTAATTGTTAGAATCTTCCATGCTTGATAATGACTTCTTCAGTATCAAAAACTCCTCCTTATGCACAGAATATAAAGCAGCAAAGCCCTTCAGCTCCTATCACTGAATTTTTTTAAAGAAAACTGTTTGCTAAGCACAGCCTATTGTTCAAATAAGACAATGGCTTTATTCTGATGACAGCGCAGATTTTTTAATCAGTACAATAAAAAGACTACACAAAATAATTCACTGAATCTATATTTGATATTGAAACTTGCATCTATAATTTCAGACAAGATCAACATCCTCTTGGACATATGTTGGACTTCTTGGACTTCTAAATAATGTGCAATTTTAGTAGCCAACCGACAAAAAAAAGTAATACATCTCAGCAGCTTACGGAAAAAAACAAAGACATACAGCAAAACAAAACAAAACCACCACCAGACAACCCCTCCCCTCCCAATTCAAGAGAAAAATAGATCTAAGTAACTTCACAATTTTCTTATGACAAAGGTTATGCTCAGAGATGTCTCATTACTTTTCATTACTCCATTTAGTTTTATTCTAAATTCTAACACATATTTGATTCATTTCCATTTCCACTTGGTGATGGAAGGCTATTCTTTTTGTATTGGGAAAAATCCTACTCTTTTCTATCATATCTACAAACTATTGCTTTAGTTATGCTTCACTGCATGTGTAAGGATCCAGTCAATCTCTCAAGTGTGGAAAACATTCTCCCCAGGAAAACTGATAAATACTGGTAGCATATAACTGTCAGGCTAAAAAAAACAAGAAATGCATTTAATTCTCTGCAGTGCTCTTCACTATTCAACTTAAATATTTTATAAATTTGCTTTACTCTTTCAATTTTAATTATATGTACTGTACATCAACTAATATATTATTCATATGTGTATTTCAATGTTAGGTCCCCCGTAGCATTTACACGCCTTTCCTTGTGTGGGAATTTGTACTATGCTTCTTAACAGATTTCCAAACTACTTCTACGCATTTGAAAATAACCAAGTTTTAACTCTTACTTTTTAAGATTACCCAAATAAATAGAGCTTGCAATTGCTAAGCTCCACTAAAAACATTTTATAGGATACAAACACATTAAAATCATTTACTATCATGACTGATATAATCTCGAAGACCTTACATATTACAAATAAGAAAATAAAATTTTATTATAGCATTACAGTAAAATAAATATTATTTTTACATAAACCACTCTAGCACAGACAAGATCAGACTGAATCTTCCCAGAAAAACCTCTTCCCATGGAAAAGTCAAATGTGATATTATTTTTTCAATCTCTTCATCCAATTTTTTCCTTTGGTAACTTAANACTCCTCTCTGCTTTGTTTGCTAACTGAATTTACACTTCCTAAGCCAATTCCAGTCTCTTCTTCAACGCCAATAAAGATCAAAAGGAAATTCCTTAGCTTAGCCATTTTCCTACATTTCAGCTGCACAGTATTTAGTATCTTTCCTCACTAACTCCCATTTTTAATTATTGTCCCAGTTATCATAAGCTGAAGAAAAATACTGCGAACCACAGTGTCTGAAACGCAGGACTGAGTCCAAAAGGGCCTGAGCATTCTGACTTAAGTCTCACTGACAAGTATTTAATAAGAATATGTAGAGTTACAAAATCATGGAATAATTTAAGCTGACAGGATCTCTGGAGGTCATCTGGTCCCACTTGTCCCTCAAAGCAGGACCATGCCTGAAGTCAGGCCCAGTTGCTCACAGCCTTATTCAGTTGAGTATTCTCAAGAATACAGTTCAACAGATCTTCCAGACAACTTTATCCATATCTCACAATCCTTGTTCTGAAGTTATTTTTTAACTTACAGGCAATTTGAGTTTCCCTTTCTAAAACTTCTGTTTTATTCTCATACCTTCACTGTACAGTTCTAAGGAGAGTGTAGCTACATCTTCTCCATTAGCACCCATTTGATAGCTGTAACTCCCTTAGCTTTCTTCAGTCTGAACAAACATAGCAAATACACGTAACTCTCTACTTTGAAAAGACAAATGGAGTCCACAAGTGTGTAAGTCAAACATAACACACTGTAACTGCTGGAAGATACCTTTGTCAGATCCAGCTATTTCAAGAGACGAGATTATCTCTCTGTCAGTAACCCCATTCATCATTGTATTAGTGTTAGGGGATGCCAGTCCTGTAGAACTCCTGGAAAAGCACTGGTATGAGCTTTCCCTAATTACTTCAAAAGAGAAACCAGGTGACAGTGCTAAAGTTTTTAAGTAAAGAGAGTTTGCTTCCCAGATCACATTAGTATAAACAGGTGAAAGAACACTTGTGAAGTACGCCTTCTGCTGACATTGCTTGACTTCCTGCACATTAGGATGGACTATTCTTGGCCTTGGAGGTGATCCTTGAAAATTACCTTGAAAATCAAAGGCAGCAGGAAGCCTGTATGGATGTACAAGGAGTTCCTGACTAAATGAAAATATTAATAGGAAGCATAAAGGAGGTGGAAGCAGGCATAAGTGACCTGGAAGAAATAGAGACATCATGCAAGAATGAAGATATGCTTAGGAAAGTCAAAATTCAGCTAAAGCTGAATCCAGCAGGGGTCATAAAGGGCAACAGGAAAGGCTTCCTGAAAATACACCACTAGAAAAATGAAGACTAGGCAAGACGTGGGTCTGTTGCTGAATAGGGCAGAAGATCCAGCAATTAGGACACAGAAAAGGCCTTCTCACCACCTTTTTCACCTCAGTCTTTACTGGTAGAACCTGCCTTCAGGAATCCCAGATTACTGAGATCAGCGGTGAAGTCTTCTTGTGAAGTCTGCACAAACACTTGAGAATTTAAAATTCTCAAAGTATTAGGAATATTTCCAATGTCCCCCAAATGCAAATCCCTTTCTCACAAAATACTCAGAACAGAAGGCTAGAAACCAAACAATATGCTGAATTGTAGCATATATAGCACTTCCTCCAGTCAAACTTGATATCCTTAAGAAGGGCTCCTATTATCACAAAATAGCCCTTGAGGACAAAAGAATTTTTAGTAGAAAAATGTGTTTGGCAGCATATTTACGAAACTGTCAATTCAAAAATACAACTGTACTTTTAAAGAAATAAATAGAAGCTAAGTATTTTTCTTTACAAGTACTGTAGACTCCAACCACAAGAAAGATCTTTTTTTCCAAACACTTTGTGCCTTCATCTCTAAGAATGACTAAAATTATCAAGAAAAGCTACTTGTTATAAAAGTTATTCCAGCTACTATGTCAGAATTAGGATAATCTTCCAGAAACAGAGTACTTGCATTAATATGGGCACATCCCTACTACCTTGGCTTCAGAGATATTTTCCCTAACTATCAGTATTTGATTTTGGCATCATTATATCACATGTTCCAGAGCAGAAATGAAGTCTGTCATGGTAGGGCCATAACATAGCCCAGTACAAACCCAGAAAGCCCTTAAGATGTCTAGACAAGGTCCCTTTCTCTCCCCTCCTTCCTGCAGAAAAACAGGGCAACACAGAAAAAGAACAAAGGGGACAGGACTCCTGCCTGTCTGGTAGATAAGCTGTTTATCTGGGGTGAGACCACGTAAGCTGACCACTGCTTCCCCAGATACACGGTCTTTGTTTCTGCCTTTTATGGTTATAGCCTGGCAGAACACCTTTCCATTGGGCAGCTACACATTAGCTTCAGTGCCCCTTTGGACAAACCGATCTCTGGCCTGATGTATATAGAGGTTGACCGGGTAGTCGCCTTTGCCTTGCTCAAACCTTGCTTCAGGCCTTGCTTCAAATCTTGTTATCGAGCGTATTTGGACCCGCCTTGTATGAAGCTGCCTCGAGTGCCTGGTCCAGAGCCTGGGATAAAGCTACGAGCCACACACAGCAAGCCAGAGAAGCCACAAGCCTAGAAGCTGGATCCGCCTAGCCTGCTTCCCCTTTCCACTAGAATCGTGCCGTGCCTCAGTTTACCCAGAAACCAAGCAAGTGCCCAACACAAAGAGTATCGTTAACTGCCTGCCATCTGCTGAAGCCAGATCAGCCTGGTGGTAAACCAGGTGGCAAACTCTCCTTGCCAGCAATTTGCCATGCCAGCGCCATACAAAGAGTGCCCCAAAGCTAATACAGCAGTAGCAGCATCCCCCATGTGGGTAAAACCAGCTATGAGTAATCAATTCATTGCCCTTTGGGTTTAAAGGTCCTTACCGAGCCTCCCCCCATTGTAATTCAGCACTATCTGCTCTCAGAGACTTTTCTTTCCAAGTTACTGACTCCTAGTTTGCATAAAATTGTTTGCATTTTACCCTAAAACTGCATATTCCCATTGTAAATATATATTCCAACTGTACAACAATCCTACTTAACAAGTTTTGGCAACTTTCATTAATAAAGGGTTACTAATATTTTTATTAATACCCATTTGCCACATCATTTATTATTATCATAAGGGTTATTAATATTTCCACTTCACAACAAGTCCCATCAACTTTCCAGCATTTTCCAAAAGCCACTGTTGAACAAAGCAAATGCAAGTTCTGTGCACACTACCAGAACAGCCCACATGACCTGATGCTGCAAATGCCCATCCATATCTCAAGTTCTGTAAGATTTAAAAAATAAGCATGTAGACAGAAGTTCAAAGCCTTTTCAAAACTAATTTATCAAAACCCCAGTATTATTATGCAGGGAACTGAGATACGGTCCCTGTCATGAATGTCAAATGAATTGTCATTATTCTAAGAGGTATTTTCTCTACTTTGTTTACACTTACAGGGACCTTCCTGTGTGGCTGTACTGCACTAATTCACCCACTGTGTCTGCTGTACAAATCCCATATGGTGACAGCAAAGTAAGTACCATAAGTACCATGCGTCCACCAAAAAGCAACATGTTCAGATATTCCTTGAAAAGCATTTGAGTAAATTCTTTACAAAGGCATCAGAAGGTTTAGCAGGCATGACCCTGGGGAACCAAAATGGCTCTAAATGACTGCTCCACAGCTAACAAAAAAATGGTTTTTACTTGAGTGATGTTCTGCATAGAAGAATAGTAGTACAAATTTTAAGCAACCAAGCATCAATTGCAATATAAAAAACAACAAGCAAAACCCTCACTGACAATCTCCATCCTTAGGCTGCTATTTATTTTTGCTCAAGTTATCTAACTATTGAATACTTTAAGAGTTTCTTTATTTTCTTAGCTTAACGAGAATTTTCCAAGTCTACAGAGGTATCTTTAAACAGTGTTCAGCCATGTGTACATTTAATAAAATTTCTAAGAAATTCAGAGAGAATGTGTCATGGATTAGGGCTGGGCCAGCCACTGAACAAATGAAGGACTCTATTAGCCCCTTTCCCTTCCCAAAGGAGAAGAGAAAGGGAATAAGAGAGAGACAACTTAAGTGGATTGGAAAAGAAAAATAGTTTAATGAAAATAATAATAAAATTAAATATATACAAAGCTGGTATCAAACCCAACCCTGAGACAGAAATTAGTTGCTTCACCACTGATGCTGTGGCAGGCATTGAGGAGTTCCCAAACTGAGGTGGCAAATGGAAATGGTAACTGAACTCAGGAGCTCAGCTTTACACTGAATATGACATATATATGGAATACCTTGCTGGTCAGTTTAGGGTCACCTGTCCTGCCCAAACCTCCCTGCAAGTGCAGCCTTTAACTGTGCAGCCTCAACATAGTACACAAGATTTAGCAGGGACCTTGGTCTACATACCAGTCCTTGGTACTATGTAGAAACATTGAGTGTTACTACAAGAAGCAGACACTAAGAAAACATGCTGTTAATTTCAGAAGAAAGTGCAAGTACTTAGAAGAGACTGAGGTAAAAAGTAGAATCACTGAATGGAATTAGTTCTGTTCTAACTCAGATCAGAAAAGAATATTATGAAGTATCTTTTATTTTGGGGGTTTGGTTGGGGTTTTTTGGTCAGTTGGGTGGGGTTTTTTTAAGTCAGAAAAAGTCAAGAAACAGCAACTTTAAATGAATTTTTTAGAGGTCTGTCTTCAAACACCAGGATATAGTAGCTTGAGTGACTTCTCCACTTCCGGAAAAAATTACAAAATTGGTTTCTTTGTAGAAGATCACTTAACCACATGCTTCAGATTGACTGGTCTTTTTAAATTAGGTCAGTAACAGAAATAGCATCTGGGTAAGAACACTCCACCCCTGAGTTAAGGAAAGCAAAACAAGAATCAAGATAGTATAACATTTACTAGTTATTGGCACAAAATTAATGTAGGCTGCGTTTCAGGTTTATTAAACTGAAATAGAACTCTGTTCGTAATAAATCATCTTGAGGAGATTTGCATCTTGTCCTTGTGTACCAGATTGTACTCCGCAGAATATGTAGGACAGAATCTCAAGTCTTCAGTGTGCTTCACTGACTGTTCAGTCAATGCTTAAGACACTTCCGTCAAAGAACAGTGGTTAATGCCTATGTCTAGGAACTAGATTCTCAACCATTTCTGTTCTGACTTTCAGCTACGATAACCTATAAGGCTTATTATAGACAGCCAGACATATACAGCAAGACCGCATGCATCGTTGCAAGAGAAAGATTTATATGCCACACAGAAAGAGACAGGCTCAGAGTGTAATCTATTACACTACTTACACATTAATTATGCTACTCCTGACAGTATCTACACACAAGCAGAGCTCACGAATACACAATTCTCCCTTATTAAAGGAAATTTTACTATAATACACTATTTTTAGTGACTTCAGCTTTCCAGTGTACATTCTGGTAAATTGGCAAGCTCCCCAAAGTTCCATATACATTTCTCAAAAATTAAAGGTTCAATGTCTCACACTTGTTCAGTACTACGAATTAAGTATCACTCATTCCAGGAGCCAGACATGCAAGTATCCTGAGTAACTTTTAAAACTAGTGAGACACCTCCTACTCTTTCCATGGAGCAAGAATACAGCTGGGGCTGCTTCAATTTAAAGCAAGTTCAGAATCACAATGGTCCTTTTTCCAAACTCTTATTCTTCAAGCTAGAATTTTTTTTAAAACCTAACTGAAAATAATGACAAGCTTGAGAACAATTTCCAGAGAAAAACATAACATAAATCTTGAGAGCTTGCTCATGCTGAACATTCATAAACAGTTTCATTGATAACAGCAGATCCTACCACATATGATCCATGTACATTTCTGGCAAACTTCTGCCACATGCTGATATTTAAAATTAAAGCAGCATAACTACTTTACTATACTATTCTATACTATTATAGTGTAGTATACTATACTATTCAACTGAGCCACTAAATTAAAAAAAAAAAAAGTTTCTTTTTCACATGAAGTTTCCAAAAAATTTATTACAGCCCTGTGAAGTCTGATTCTCTAAAAACAAACCAATGGTTTGGTTATATTTCCCAGATATTTTACAAACAAAAACATTAACTTGTATTATAACAGCACAGTAAGAAACCCATGTACAATTATTAGACCGGAACGGAAAGGACATATTTAGACCATGTTTAACAATAGTGCAAAATACAAGAAAGGAACTAAGGTAACTATACCTAGGTTCTGATAAAGTCTTCCACTTTTTCATTTTAGAAAGAATAATAAAAAGCTGCCCAGACTGAGTAAACAAGACCACACACAGTCATTTCTGCTTCCCAAACAAATATAAAAGTCTTCAGGAAAAATACAAAGCCATCCAAGGTGATAAAAATTTAATCCCATAGGGGACTACTAATACAACTCCTCAGAAAATGAGTATTTTCATTACCTGTTCAACACTGTCTTGTGGTTTGAAATCCTTCCAGTAAAACAATTAAATCTACTAACTCTCCGAATAAGACAGCTTTTAACTGACAAAACCTATTCTGCTTTTTACCTTTCAATAATATAATATTCATTCTGAGTACACCACTTAATACTGTTGCCACTATCAGAAACCTTGATCATAAATGGAATTTTGTCCTGAATTCTTATCTGGTGTGACACTCATTTTACTAATTAAGACAAAATGAAAAGTCCTATCACAGTGATAGCTAGCAAACACTCAAAGTTTCCTTGTAAAAATCTATCATCTTGGAATTTTATTTAATATTAATAAATAGCAATCATTACTGACTGCAGTTAGAGGAGACGGTTACTTTTGCCTCTTTGTATTCCTTTTTCTGCTTGATAAGGTTCAGATTAACTAGGCCAGCAAATGCCTTTTAACACATTAATACTTTCATGGAAGAAGCTGTGATTCTGCCAGAAGGGAAAGGGGAAGTTAATTTATTTTTTCTTCAATTTATTAGTTAGCAGTTTGTCTGGGAAGTGTATAACACTAAGACAATGCATGGAAGAATTCCATCAACTTGAAGAGAAGACACTAAAAAGTCTACAGATCATCTCATGCCAATCTCTGCTCCTGGCTCACTGACTAGCACAAAGCCTGTCAGCTGCAGGAAACCAGATTCACCTTCCACACTCATAGCTCCATGAGACAGAAAGCAGTTAAATTTGCAAGCCACTATCAAAAAAATGTTTACACTGGTTAAGTATAGAAATATTCCAAATTCTACTACACAACTGGAGGAGGTAAGATTTTCCAGATAAGCTAAGAGTAAAAACCGCTCTACGTTGTCCTCTTCAAGCCTTTGACCAGATAAAGCGAGAGGTAGTCCAAGCGATGGGTCTGGGACCTGTCCGAACTGGTCCAGACGTTAAAAACAATGGTCCAGAAGAACATTAAGAACAATGGTCCATACATTAAGAACAATGGTCCAACCTGGTGCTTATGGCAAAGAGCTCCAGGTGAGACACGTAGACATCCTCTTGGTTTCTGGAGTCGTGGCTATAGAGGCTCAGAAGCGAACTACACTCTAATAGAGAAAGAGATTTTAGCTGCTTATGAAGGAGTGAAAGCGGCTTCTGAAGTGATTGGAACTGAGGCACAACTTCTTCTAGCTCCTAGATTGCCAGTTCTGAACTGGATGTTCAAAGGCAAAGGTTCTTCACCACATCATGCAACAGATGCTACCTGGTCTAAGTGGATGGCTCTGATAACACAGAGAGCTCAAATGGGAAATCTCGAAAGACCTGGTTTGGTGGAGGTGATCACAAACTGGCC
>VXBD01012075.1:905-22902 GCA_013399975.1 Indicator maculatus | reverse complement strand
CAGGATGAGCAGAGGGCTGGAGCTGCTCTGCTGTGAGGACAGACTGAGAGAGTTGGGGTTGTGCAGTGTGGAGAAGAGCAGGTTCTGAGGTGACCTTCTTGTGGCCTTCCAGGATCTGAAGGGGGCTCCAAGAAAGCTGGGGAGGGACTTTTAGGATCTCAGGGAGTGACAGGACTGGGGAGAATGGAATAAAGCTGGAAGTGGGGAGATTCAGATTGGACATAAGGAAGAAGTTCTTCCCCATGAGAGTGGTGAGAGCCTGGAATGGGTTGTGCAGGGAGGTGGTTGAGGCTCCATCCCTGGAGGTGTTTGCAGCCAGGCTGGATGAGGCTGTGGCCAGCCTGATGTAGTGTGAGGTGTCCCTGGCCATGGCAGGGGGGTTGGAACTGGCTGATCCTTGTGGTCCCTTCCAAACCTGACTGATTCTATGATTCTATGGTTCTATGATTCTATTCTTAGGGACAAGCTCCATTCAAACACCAAGCTCATGCTGTGTGGGTGCTGCTCTCACAAGCACCACTCTTTCTTCAATAGCTGCATCAGAGAAACTAGATCAGACTTTTCTTTTCCTGAGGCCCTACCTTGTACCACTTTCGAAAGCCCCTTTGTGCTTTTGTGCAACTCTTTTATTTTTACAGGAGTTTCAGCCCTGTAAGAAGTATCCCAAACTCGAAAGAATGTGGAAAAGATGAGCAATAGGTCAAAAAGGAGCAGAACAGGGACAAAAAAGGGGGTGGTAGAGGCAGGACCAAGGGATGAAGTGGGCTGCAAAAGTGAAAGGAGTTGATGGTGGCAGGGAGCTTCTGCCTTGTGACGCAGAGTCCAGAAGGTAAGATGCTAGGAATCATTAATTCAGGTTTCTGGCGGTCCTGAGCTCAGCCTGCTCGGAACTTTGTGTTCCCATTGCAGCACAGCTGTGAGCAGAACTCAAGGCAGTAAATATTGTTCTCAGGTTTATTAAAGAACCTCCACTTGCCAAAACAAGTTATTAAATTAATTAAAGAGCAGCCAGTGGTCAAAATCCAGCTCAAGTATTGTCCCACATCAGAAGGGTCTTCTGTGTTGGTGAGCAGCCTTCATGTACCCAACCTTTGCCTGGTGTGACTGTGCTGAACTTGAGAATAAATGCTGAGAGAGTTGGGGTTGTGCAGTCTGGAGAAGAGAAGGATCCAAGGAGACCTTCTTGTGGCCTTCCAGGATATGAAGGGGGCTACAAGAAAGCTGGGGAGGGACTTTTGAGGGTGTCAGGTAGTGATAGGAGCAGGAGGAATGGAGCAAAACTAGAAGTAAGTAGATTCAGATTGGATGGTAGGAAGAAATTTTCCCTATGAGGGTGGTGAGAGACTGGCAGAGGTTGCCCAGGGAGGTGGTGGAAGGCTCATCCCTGGAGGTTTTTGCAGCCAGGCTGGAGGTGGCTGTGAGCAACCTGCTGTGGTGTGAGGTGTCCCTGCCCATGGCAGGGGGTTTGGGACTGGCTGAGCCTTGAGGTCCCTTCCAACCCCGAATATTCTGTGAAATGACACCTGACTGACTGCTTAGAGAGGTCTTTCAGGGTGCTACTTGCATCCCATCTTCACAGAATCACAGAATGTTTTGAGTTGGAAAGGACCTTGAAGATCATCTAGTCCAAGCCCCCTTCGAGAAACAGAGGCAACTCCCTCCAGCCCAGGCTGCTCAAGGCCTCTTCCTACCTGGCCTTGAACACCTCCAGATGAGGGGACATCCACAACCTCCCTGGGCAACCTGTTCCAATGTCTCTCTACCTTAGCAGCTGCATCTGATAACTGAAGTTGTGATAACCTCTGCTTCCTGCTACCACCTCTGCCACTTGACTGTTTATTTAAGAGCAGTGCAGTTTATTTAAGAGAAGTTCAGTTTATTTAGGAGAAGTTCAGTTTATTTCAGAGCAGTTCAGTTTATTTAAGAGCAGTTTAGTTTATTCAAGAGCAGTTTAGTTTATTTAAGAGCAGTGCAGTTTATTTCAGAGCAGTTTATTCTGGTCATGTCTCCTTCCCCTCCTTCATAACTGTGAGTAATATTTGGAAAGATTAAAATAAATCAAGGTGGCACTAAAGGACTCAAATTACTGTTGCCTAAACATGCCTGATTCCAGTGGATTCATAATTAGCATTTCCATCTGACTGAGCCATAACAGCAAGTAGTGAAATATCTATCTCTATCATTCTATCTCTATCTATCTCTATCTCTATCATCTCTCTGTCTCTGTCTCTGTCTCTGTCTCTGTCTCTGTCTCTGTCTATCTCTATCTCTATCTCTATCTCTATCTCTATCTCTATCTCTATCTCTATCTCTATCTCTATCTCTATCTCTATCTCTATCTCTATCTCTATCTATCTCTATCTCTATCTCTATCTCTGTCTCTATCTCTGTCTCTATCTCTATCTCTGTCTCTATCTCTGTGTCTATCTCTATCTCTCTCTATAGCTGGAGACAGACATCAAAGTGTTCCAATGAGGATCACAACAGTGAGGTCTTGGTACAGCAGGCAACGTTAAGACAGACACCACATGTTTGAGGAAAATGAACAGAAACAATGATCAGTATGAGCCCCGCAGTGAAGAAGGTTTCTGTTTGCACAGCAAACAGCTGAATGTGCAGCCCCTGCCCTCTTGCTGAGATGCTAATTAAGGTAATCAATACATGGCAGGAAATGGCAACACTTTAAAAAGCAAGAAAGAAAAAAACACTCCACCCCAATCATTATTCCAAGGCTGGCTGTCCAAAATGAGCTTTACAAGAACTGATACTCATCCACCCCCTCTGAAGCACTATCTCTGGAATCCAGTGCCATCACTCACTTCATTACAGCTACAGGAATTAATTAGCACCACGAGGGCCTCCCTGCTCACCCTTCCCTTCCTGAGCTGAAATTCCCAATTATTAATCGTCTGGCTGCAGTGGATGGCACACAGCAGCCCCTGCAGACTGCAGCAGTTTCTTCCTCAAAGAGGAGCTGCACCCTCCCCTGCCTAATGGCCCTTGTCAGTCTAGCAGGTAATTAAAAGCCTTCCCCACTTTGGCAATTAGCCAGCAGAAAAGCAGATGGAAGCCTCCAGATGGAAAATGAGGCACGGGGCTCACGTTTCCATGGGATACTGCAGTGCCAGCCTGGCTTCATAGAATCATAGAATCATAGAACCAGTCAGGGTTGGAAGGGACCACAAGGCTCAGCCAGTTCCAACCCCTCTGCCATGGGCAGGGACACCTCACACTACATCAGGCTGGCCACAGCCTCATCCAGCCTGGCTGCAAACACCTCCAGGGATGGAGCCTCAACCACCTCCCTGCACAACCCATTCCAGGTTGTCATGGAATGGGGACACTCTCATGGAGAAGAACTTCTTCCTCATGTCCAGTCTGAATCTCCCCACTTCCAGCTTTATTCCATTCCCCCCAGTCCTGTCACTACCTGAGATCCTAAAAGCCCCTCCCCAGCTTTCTTGGAGCCCCCTTCAGATCCTGGAAGGCCACAAGAAGGTCACCTCAGAACCTTCTCTTCTCCAGANCCGCAAGTCCCTCTCCTCAGGGCTGCTCTCCAGCCAGTCCCTGCCCAGCCTGGAGTTGTGCTTGGGATTGCCTCCACCCAGCTGCAGGACCTTGCCCTTGGTCTTGTCGACCCTCCTGAGGTTGCCTTGTGCCCATCTCTCCAGTCTGTCCAGGTCCCTCTGGATGGATCCCTTCCCTCCAGCCTGTCTGCTGCCCCACACAGCTTGGTGTCAGCAGCAAACCTGCTGAGGGAGCTTTCCTACAGGGATTTTAAAGAAATTAATAAGCATCAATTAATAGAACTCTGGCAATTCCCTTGTAGACAGTTGTGCTCCCCAGGATAAAAGCTTGGCATCAGTGAAAGTCAGGCCTGGAAGGTATTTTTGGTGGCAGCCAGAATTCAGGCAGAGTGCTAGCCCCACTCAAGAGACTGAAACTTGAAAGAGGACCTGGGGGCAGGCAAAACCTTGCTGCTAATGCAGATAGAGCAACAGGAAAAAGCTTTGAGACTGTAATATTATTAAGTGTAATGGGAAATAGATTCAGGAATTCATTTTGGGGGCATGTAAAATAATCTCTGTACTCAAAACAGCTGAAGAAAGCTGTGTCCAGCAGGGCTAAGGAAGTTCTTCTACCTCTCTGCTCTGCCCTGCTGAGACCACAGCTGCAATCCTGTGTCCAGTTTGGGGCTCCTCAGCTCAAGAGAGACAGAGACCTGCTGGAGAGAGTCCAAGGGAGAGCCAGGAGGAGGATTTGGGGACTTGAGCATCTCCCCTGGGAAGAGAGACTGAGAGCCCTGGGGGTGGTTAGTATGGAGAGGAGAAGGCTGAGAGGGATCTGATCAATGTCTATCAATATGTGAGGGGTGGGGGGCAAGGGGAGAGGGCCAGGCTCTGTTGGGTGGTGCACAGCAATAAGCCATGGAACAATGAGTTCAAACTTGAACACAGAAGATTTCAGCTCAACATGAGGAGAAACTTCTTGACAGTGAGGGTGACAGAGCCCTGGAAGAGGCTGCCCAGAGGGAGTTGTGAAGTCTCCTTCTCTGGAAATATTCAAGACCCACCTGGATGTGTTCCTGTGTGACCTGCTCTGTGTGCCCCTGCTCTGGCAGGGGGGGTTGGACTGGATGAGCTTTGGAGGTCCCTTCCAACCCCTGATATTCTGTGATTCTAAGCAGCAGTGGTGTTCTGCTGCAGGGCAAACATGCTTGGTGGGGCTCCATCAAGGGTGGCTCCCAAATGATTGGAAGTCACTTTGCTGATTGTCTTGGAGCCCTTTAAGCAAAATGCTTACCTTCTAAGCAGGCTTTGGGTGTCCAGCTGTGGGCTTGCCTGCCTTCTGTGCAGTGTGCCTGCCTTGCAACACAGATCTA
This sequence comes from Indicator maculatus, assembly GCA_013399975.1. NCBI lineage: Eukaryota > Metazoa > Chordata > Aves > Piciformes > Indicatoridae > Indicator > Indicator maculatus. The sequence continues at coordinate 18,020 of VXBD01012075.1, read as the reverse complement.
ATGAGAAGGACACCTTTGCCAGGCCTCCTCTGACTCTTGATCAAGAGTCTGAAAGAGCTGAAGGATGGTTCAGTGTTGGTTAAGTTGAAGAAATGCCTAGAGATAAGAAAGCAGATTGGAATAAGCATGAAAAAGCTGAAGGAAAAAAAAAACTGGCAGTGGAGAAGGGTTGCAATAAAAGATAGAATGATCAAAATGAAGCATGTGTAAGAGAAAGAAAATCATTTCATATTTATCCTCCTCATCTGCAAGCAGGAAACTTAAGTGATATGTAAAATGTTGAAGAGACAATTGAATATAGATAGAAAGAATGAGGAACAGCCAAGACTGTCAGCTTTTTATCTGCTTTCTCTGTGAATAGATATTTTCTGTCTTTCTGGGTAGAGAGCTCTACCTTCTGAAGATGCTTTTGCCCAGGTTTTAAAGTTTTTTGGAAGCCCTGTGTGGGTTGAGAAGGGCTGGCCAAATGGATTGGTATTTAGCATGGATTCACATGGATTCACATGGATTCACATGGATTCACAGGTGGGAAGGGACCCTCAAAGCTCATCTTGTCCAACCCCCATGCAGTCAGCAGGGACATCTCCAACTAGAGCAGGCTGTCCAGGGCCACATCAAGTCTGATGACAGCATCACAGGATGTTAGGGGTTGGGAGGGACCTCTGGAGAGCTTCCAGTCCAAACCCACTGCCAGAGCAGGACCAGAGAATCCAGCACAGGGCACACAGCAACACATCCAGACAGGGCTGCAAAGGCTCCACACAAGGACACTCCACAACCTCTCTGCTCCAGGCCTCTGGCACCCTCACAGGGAAGAAGTTCCTCCTCCTGCTGAGGTGGAACCTCCTGGGCTACACTTTCCATCCATTGCCTCTTGTCCTATGCCAGGGTGCAGCTGAGCAGAGCCTGTCCCTGTCCCCTCCCTCCTGAACCCCAGCCCTCAGCTCTTGAGAGACATTGAGCAGATCCCTCTCAGCCTTCTCCTCTCCACACTAAGCACCCCCAGGGCTCTCAGCCTCTCCTCCCCAGGCACTGCTCCAGGCCCTTCAACATCCTTGTAGCCCTCCCTTGGACTCTCTCCAGCAGATCCCTGTCCCTCCTGAGCTGGGCAGCCCAGAGTTGGATGCAATATTGCAGGGGAGGTTTGAGCAGGGCAGAGCAGAGAGGGAGGAGAACCTCCTGAATGTTTCCAGGGATGAGGCCTCAACCACATCCCTGGGCAACCTGCTCCAGTATCTCACCACTCTCATTGTGAGGAACTTCCTCCTTAATTCCAACCTAAATCTGTCCTGCTCCAGTTTCAAACCACTGCCTCTCATCCTATCACCACAGGCCCTTCTGAACAGTCCCTTCCCAGCCTTCCTCTAGGTCCCCTGTAGATATTAAAATGCAGCTCTAAGATCTCCCTGGAGATCTTAGAATGGACCCAACTCCCTCAGTCCTCACAGGAGGGGTGCTCCAACCCTCTGATCCTTCTTGTGGCCCAGGAGAAGCAGTCTCACTGCAAAGAACTTCCAACCTGAACCTTCCCTGCTCCATATTTGCCCTGACAGCCTTCTGCATCCCAAACCAGCTTCCTTCTGCATCCCAAACCACCTTGTTCCTTCCTGGATGAAAAAAAAAAAAAAAATTGATAAAACCACTTTCTCAGGTGTTGTTTTGTCAACTAATTCCATGCCCTCCCTGAGGTGACCACATTAAATGCTCCTTTTTTTTTCCTGTCTCTCCTCTTTTCAGTGTGTGCTGTGCTGGCTGCAGGTACAAGCTGGATGGTTTGATCTTATTTACAGATATGTCAGGGCATCAATTTTTAATATGGATACAGACACATAAGCAAATTCTGGTCAAAACAATGCAAGAGAAATCCTCCAGGGCAGCAAACAGAAGCAGCAGCCTAATAAAATAGAGGAGTAGGGGAGTGAGGATTGATACCTCAGGGTGGAGGAAGCCTGCTCAATGTGATTACTTCAAATGAGATCAGGGTGGTGAGAATGTAAAGCTAAAAGCAGAGAGATAATGAAAGTCTGAGCTTCTCAAACAGGAAATGTGTGCACTCAGCTCTTAGGAAGGAAGAGTTGATGGTCCCTTTTTAGCAGTGAAAGAGGTTCAGCAGTCTCAGGTTACAAGCTGTCTAGGTCAGCTCCAGCTTCATTCAGTGGCAGTCATAGATTCATGGAAGCAGTCTCTTAGAGCTTTCCATTTTGCATGTCTCTGGACAAGTCTGCAAGTTCCTCCTGCCTTGGAATGTGCTGAGGAAGGGCAGAGCACACTGACCACCCACAATCTGCTTTTGTCATGAGCAACCTTAATGGTCACATAGAATCAGAGAATCAGTCAGGGGTGGAAGGGACCACAAGGATCAGCCAGTTCCAACCCCCCTGCCATGGCCAGGGACACCTCACACTACATCAGGCTGGCCACAGCCTCATCCAGCCTGGCTGCAAACACCTCCAGGGATGGAGCCTCAACCACCTCCCTGCACAACCCATTCCAGGCTCTCACCACTCTCATGGGGAAGAACTTCTTCCTCATATCCAGTCTGAATCTCCCCACTTCCAGCTTTATTCCATTCTCCCCAGTCCTATCACTCCCTGAGATCCTAAAAGTCCCTCCCCAGCTTTCTTGGAGCCCCCTTCAGATCCTGGAAGGCCACAAGAAGGTCTCCTGGGAGCCTTCTCCAGACTGAACAGCCCCAACTCTCTCAGTCTGTCCTCATAGCAGAGCAGCTCCAGACTTGTGATCATCCTCATGGCCCTTCTCTGGACACCTTCCAGCATGTCCATAGCCCTCTTGGAACAGAGGCTCCAGAACTGGATGCAGTACTCCAGGTGTGGTCTCAGCAGAGTGGAGCAGAGGGGGAGAATCCCCTCCTTGGGCAACCTGTGCCAGTGTCTCACTACCCTCATGGGGAAGAATTTCTTCCTAACATCCAATCCAAATCTACCCATTTCTATTTTTTTTTCTATTCCCCCCAGTCCTATCACTCCCTGACACACTAAAAAGTCCCTCCCCAGCTTTCTTGTGGCCCCTTTCACATCCTGAAAGGCCACAAGAAGGTCTCCTGGGAGCCTTCTCCTCTCCACACTGCACAACCCCAACTCTCTCAGGCTGTCCTCAGAGCAGAGCAGCTCCAGCCCTCTGCTCATCCTTGTGGCCCATCAGAGGGCATCCAGAGGGGACTGGACATGGCACTTGGTGCCATGGTTTAGTAGTCATGAGGTCTTGGGTGACAGGTTGGACTTTGATGATCCTTGAGGTCTTTTCCAACATTATTGATTCTGTGTTTCTGTGATTCAGAGGTGCATGCAGAGGCCCCAGGGATGCACTGGGTAATGAACCCTTCCATTCTATATTATCCCAGGTTCAATTTCACACAGCAATACATTTTTAATGCCATTTGCTTCTCTGCTTCTCCTGCCATTATAGACCTTTCCTTCAACTCCCTTTTGATGACACAGTATTTCATCCAGCACTTGAATAAAACTTATGCCAACAGAGACTTTCTCTCAGCCCTGTAACCTTTTGGGCCCCTTATATCCCACTAAGCCTTCCTCTAAATGTGACATCTCAGCTTTATTTAGATCCCCTTCTCCCTGCAATATCATTTAATGGCTGTGTTGCACTTTCCTGCTTCCACCAAGGAGTGAGGATTTTTATTGCCTTTCAAGCAAATGGACTAAAAAATATTTTTTCCTACACTCCTCCTGCAGCTGCATTCACCTTATTAGTATATAAAAAGGCAGCAGCATCATTTGTGTGTATCTTTGCCTAGAAGCCTGGGTAAGAAAAATCAACTCAAATGTGAAATCCTCTTCCTTGTCAAACTCTCTTTGGAATGATTTGGCTGATGGAGGGAAGGGAAGCCCAGCCAAAATGCTTTACAAATATTTGACTAATGGTTCTGGCCAGCAGTTGTGGCTTTCATGTCATGGTGTCCTTGCATTTAAACGAAGAATGAAGCATGACATAAGGCAGCAAGGTAACACTGTGCTGTTAAACTGCTGCTTAGATTCAGAGTTGTTTGTGTCCCTGCTCCATGTTTAAGACATGTAGCCAGGATAATGTCAGAACACACTCCTGGGCCAGAAAATTGTTGCAAAGCTCTGGAATCCAACCACACTCTTTCAGGTACAAAGTCAGCTCTGAAACAAACAAACAAACAAACAAAAATTACATCCAGGTGGATGGAAATAAGGCTGCTGTAAAGTCCTTGGATGCACTTTCCAGGTCTGCACTAGACAGAGTCTGGTTAAAGGATGTGATCTCACAGCATCCCAGCATGATAGGGGTTGGAGGGGAGATCTGGAGAGCTTCCAGTCCAACTCCCTGCCAGAGCAGGAGCAGAGAATCCAGCACAGGGCACACAGCAACACATCCAGACAGGGCTGCAAAGGCTCCACACAAGGACACTCCACAACCTCTCTGGGCAGCATGCTCCAGGCCTCTGGCACCCTCCCAGGGAAGAAGTTCCTCCTCCTGCTGAGGTGGAACCTTCTGGGCTGCACTTTCCATCCATTGCCTCTTGTCCTATGCCAGGCTGCAGCTGAGCAGAGCCTGTCCCTGTCCCCTCCCTCCTGACCCCCAGCCCTCAGCTCTTGAGAGACATTGAGCAGATCCCTCTCAGCCTTCTCCTCTCCACACTAAGCACCCCCAGGGCTCTCAGCCTCTCCATCAGCTCCCTGTCCCTCCTGAGCTGGCCAGCCCAAAGTTGGATGCAATATTGCAGGGGAGGTCTGAGCAGGGCAGAGTAGAGAGGGGGAGGAGAAGCTCCCTGGCTCTGCTGGCCACACTCCTCTGAATGCCCCCCAGGACCCCCTTGGCCTTCTTGCCCCCAGGGCACATTGCTGTGCCATGCAGAACTTGCTGCCCACCAGCACTCCCAGCTCCTTCTCCTTGGGGCTGCTCTCCAGCAGATCCCCTCCCAACCTGTCCTCTGTGATGTTCAGCAGAAAACCAAAGTGTGCTTAATATTCCCTCTCCTGTGCAGTGCTTAATCATGAGCACATACTCCCTAGGTTATTATTTAAACTTAAGGTATTCATGCACGTGCCTCATACTCTTGATTTTCATCAAGAGGGAACAATTTAATATGATTAAATTGCAAGTGCTGAAAAATGTTATAACTACACTCCCCAAAAAAGAAAAAAAAAAAAAAAAAAAAGCTAGCTTTATCCTGACTGAATTTCCTCCAACTTTCCCTGTGACAATAAACCACTTTGCTAAAAGGTATAAAACACTGAGGGAAATGGAAAATAATCATGGTGAAAGGCTCCTCAAATGGTGCAGTTCTTGGAACCTCTGTGGAATGTTCCCTGCTAGGCAAATGACAAATTGATTTTATCACCAAGAACTGTAAAGGAACAATTGTTTTCTGAAGCCATCATTTCAAATGATCATTAAGCCATGCTTGCAGTGGCTTATTAATAATACAGAGTTATGCTTGTTAATAATTTACCCAAAGGCTTGACAGTTTTCCCCCAAACACATCAGTCACTCTTGCAAGCAGACCCCAAACCAGCAGCATTGCTCTCTTTTTGTTTTGCTATGGTTGTGGAGAAAGTTATGATCCCTATGATTCATGGAATCACAGAATTGTCAGGGATGGAAGGGAGCTCAAGGCTCAGCCAGTTCCAACCCCCCTGCCATGGGCAGGGACACCTCACACCACAGCAGGTTGCTCATAGACACCTCCAGCCTGGCTGCAAAAACCTCCCAGGATGAGGCTTCCACCACCTCCCTGGGCAACCTCTGCCAGGCTCTCACCACCCTTATGGGGAAGAATTTCTTCCTAACATCCAATCTGAATCTCCCCATTTCTAGTTTTTTCCATTCCCCCCACTCATGAGGTCAACCTCAGGAGGGTCGACAAGACCAAGGGCAAGGTCCTGCAGCTGGGTGGAGGCAATCCCAAGCACAACTCCAGGCTGGGCAGGGACTGGCTGGAGAGCAGCCCTGAGGAGAGGGACTTGCGGGTGCTGGGGGAAGAGAAGCTCACCAGGAGCTGTCAATGTGCACTTGCAGCCCAGAGAGCCAAGCAGAGCCTGGGCTGCAGCAGGAGAAGTGTGGCCAGCAGGGCCAGGGAGGGGATTCTCCCCCTCTGCTCAGCTCTGCTCAGACCCCACCTGGAGTACTGCATCCAGTTCTGGAGCCTCTGTTCCAAGAGGGCTATGGACATGCTGGAAGGTGTCCAGAGAAGGGCCACCAGGATGAGCAGAGGGCTGGAGCTGCTCTGCTGTGAGGACAGACTGAGAGAGTTGGGGTTGTGCAGTGTGGAGAAGAGCAGGCTCTGAGGAGACCTTCTTGTGGCCTTCCAGGATCTGAAGGGGGCTCCAAGAAAGCTGGGGAGGGACTTTTTAGGATCTCAGGTAGTGACAGGACTGGAGGGAATGGAACAAAGCTGGAAATGGGGAGATTCAGACTAGATGTGAGGAACAAGTTGTTGTTGAGGTGGTTGAGGCTCCATCCCTGGAGGTGTTTGCAGCCAGGCTGGATGAGGCTGTGGCCAGCCTGATGTAGTGTGAGGTGTCCCTGGCCATGGCAGGGGGGTTGGAACTGGCTGAGCCTTGAGGTCCCTTTTAACCCTGACTGTTTCTATGATTCTATGGTTGTATATTAGGCTGACATGAGCAGAAGGCAAACAAAGGCTGCTGCTCAGGATTTGTCTGCACACAGGAGAGAAGCTCTAATGGCACAAGAGAAGAGAAGGCTCTGGGGAGACCTAAGAATGACCTTCCAGTACCTGAAGGGTGGAGAGAGACTGTTTGCAAAGGCCTGCAGTGATAGGATAAAAACAAGGGCTTCAGACTAGAGCAGAGTAGATTTGGATTGGATGTGAGGAACAAGTTCTGCACCATGAGGGTGGTGGAACACTGGAACAGGTTGCCCAGGGAGGTGGTTGTGGACCCATCCCTGGAGATCTTCAAGGTGAGGTTGGACAGGGCTGTGGGCAACCTGATCTGGTTGGGGATGTCCCTGCTGAGTGCAGAGAGGGTTGGACTGGATGAGCTTTGGAGCTCCCTTCCAACCCAGACCATTCTGTGATTCTGTGATACCATTTCATCCAATTGCTTACTAAGTGACCTCACATCAACTTTCTTTTGTTTTGGTCAGTCTAAGAGGAAGATCTGAAAATCAGAACACCATGGATAAGGTTTCAAATGAAATTTGGTGGAGTAAATCTAAACCAGAGAGTTACAGCCTGAGCCTGGATGCTTTCTTGTGCATTCTGCCCTTGGTGGTCTTGTTATGGCAGGGGAGTGGAGCTGGATGGTCTCTGGAGGTCCCTTCCAACCACTAGCATTTTCTGATTCTCTAAGTCTGGAGAAGGCTAGATCCATAGATCCATAGACCCATAGATGCATAGATGCATAGATGCGTAGATCCATAGATCCATAGATTCACAGGTCCATAGATCCACAGATTCATAGATTCATGGATCCATAGATGCATAGATGCATAGATTCATAGATTCATAGATCCACAGATCCACAGATTCACAGGTCCATAGATCCATAGATCCATAGATGCATAGATCCAGAGATGCATAGATGGATAGATTCATAGATTCATAGATCCACAGATCCACAGATTCACAGGTCCATAGATCCATAGATCCATAGATGCATAGATCCAGAGATGCATAGATGGATAGATTCATAGATTCATAGATCCATAGATTCACAGATTCATAGATGCATAGATGCATAAATCCATAGATCCATAGATCTACATCTCAAAACTGGGACATGCTCAAAGAAAGGAAGAGGCTGTAGAGCTGGGCAGGGAGGCTGCAGCTTGAACCTTGTGTCCAGTTCTGGGCCCCTCAGCTCAAGAAGGACCTCAGGGAGCTGCTTGAGAGAGTCCAACACAGAGCCACAAAGATGCTGCAGGCAGAGGAAGATCTTCCTCAGCAGGAGAGCCTGAGGGAGCTGAGGGCTCTGGAGCTTTGAGAGGAGGAGCCCGAGGGGGAGTTCATTGCTGGGGATGAAGCTGTGCAGGGGCAGTGCCCACAGGCTGGAGCCAGGCTCTGCTGGGGGATGCCCAAGGACAGCACAAGGGGCAGTGGTGGAAGCTGAGGCAGAGGAAGTTCCAAGGAAAGAGGAATTTTTTTTTTCCCCCTGTGAGGGTGACAGAAGCCTGGAACAGGCTGCCCAGGGGGGTTGTGGAGTCTCCCTCTCTGCAAATATTCAAGACCCACCTGGATGTGTTCCTGTGTGCCCTGCTCTAGGTGATCCTGCTGTGGCAGGGGGTTGGACTGGATGAGCTTTGGAGGTCCCTTCCAGTGCCTAACACTCTGTGATGCTGTGATCTCAGGCATGAAGCAGCTGAGGGCTGATGTTTAGAAAAAAAAGAGATGACTGAAACAGGAAGGGGCAGCAGGCTAGAAGGATGGCAAAGCTGCAGGGGACTTACTGTCCCCCTCTAATGCAAACCCCAGAGGGTATTACATGAACCTGAGAGGCAACATTCCAACCACTCTGAAGAATGTGATCCTTCTATGCCATGAAACTCCTGCCCCTGTGTTGTTATGAATACTGCAGGACTGCAAAAGCAACTGGATAAATCTCTCCAGCAATTAAAACAAATAACAATTAACCCCCAAGGGTTATTTACACATAGAGAGCAGCTCTGGCTCCAGAAATGCCTGAGCTGAAAATCAGTGGTGGCTGGAAGAGTGTGATGATCTATTTCCTTTCTCCTAGTCCTCTTCCCTAAGTTGCTATTTATTGCCCACACTTGGAAAGAAGATTCAGGGCTCTGCTGCACATCCTGAAAAAAAAAAAAAAGATTCAGGGCTTTGCTGCACATCCTGCAAAAAGAAGATTCAGGGCTCTGCTGCACATCTGGTGTGAACTAATCTGATTTTATGTGCTGATCTCCCAGGAAAGATGGAGCTTGCAACATCTTTTTTAATCCTTTTGTTCTTATTTATCGCCCCCCCCCCAAAAAAAAACCCCAAAACACCCTGTAAGACAATATTCCAGTCTTTAATGACTCTTATTCTTTCTATTTAACCTCTGGTGCCTTCAGTAAGCTGGATGGATGGCCACAATTAACACCAGAAAATAAAAGGAAAAAGAAAAAGTATATGATTAGGTACTTTGTGCCATGATTTGCCCTAATTCTGCACCTACCAGGGGTTGCAAGTTATTAGCTTTTGAGTTATTTTGATTATCAGCAAGAATTAGCTTCTGAATGTTTAATCTAATACTCTTCCAAGGACAATATTTTTCAGCTATAATTATAAAATGCATAAATATCTTTATAAAGGGAAGGGCATAAAGAAAAAGAAAAAAAAAAAGAAGAGGAGAGCAATAGTGAGAGGAAAATGTTCTTCATGGTAATATTCATTTCAGATAGAAATTCCTTCCAGTGAGGGTGGGGAGATAGTGGAACAGGTTGCCCAGGGGGGTTGTGCATGCTCCCTGCCTGGAGGTGTTCAAGGCCAGGTTGGATGAAGCCTTCGTGCAACCTGGGCTGGTAGGAGGTGTCCCTGCCCATGCAGGGGGTTGGAACTGTTTGATTTTTAAGGTACCTTCCAAACCAAACAATTCTATGAATCCATGAAGTATTAATTTGTAATCTAAATGTCTGATTCTGGAAAGGGACTGTCACAGTCTCGCAGTACATTAGAAGTTGGAGGGGACCTCTGGAGAGCTTCCAGTCCAGCCCCCTGCCAGAGCAGGAGCAGAGAATCCAGTACAGGGCACACAGCAACACATCCAGACAGGGCTGCAAAGGATCCACACAAGGACACTCCACAACCTCTCCGGGCAGCCTGCTCCAGGGAAGAAGTTCCTCCTCCTGTTGAGGTGGAACCTCCTGTGCTGCAGTTTCTATCCACTGCCCCTTGTCCTATCCCAGAGCACAACTGAGAAGAGCCTGTCCCTGTCCCCTCCCTCCTGATCCCCAGCCCTCAGCTCTTGAGAGACATTGAGCAGATCCCTCTCAGCCTTCTCCTCTCCACACTAAGCACCCCCAGGGCTCTCAGCCTCTCCTCCCCAGGCACTGCTCCAGGCCCTTCAGCATCCTTGCAGCCCTCCCTTGGACTCTCTCCAGCAGCTCCCTGTCCCTCCTGAGCTGGGCAGCCCAGAGCTGGATGCAATATTGCAGGGGAGGTGTGAGCAGGGCAGAGCAGAGGGGGAGGAGAAGCTCCCTGGCTCTGCTGGCCACACTCCTCTGAATGCCCCCCAGGATCCCCTTGGCCTTCTTGCCCCCAGGGCACATTGCTGTGCCATGCAGAACTTGCTGCCCACCAGCACTCCCAGCTCCTTCTCCTTGGGGCTGCTCTCCAGCAGATCCTCTCCCAACCTGTCCTCTATGATGTTCAGCAGAAAACCAAAGTGTGCTTAATATTCCCTCTCCTGTGCACAACTGAGCACAGGGCACAACTGAGCAGAGCCTGTCCCTGTCCCTTCCTGGCCCCCAGCTCTCAGCTATTGATAGATATCGATGATCTCTCCTCTCAGCCTTCTCCTCTCCACACTAACCACCCCCGGGGCTCTCAGCCTCTCCTCCCCAGGCAGTGCTCCACATGTGATTTCTCAATCCTTCCAAAGGTTGAGAGAGTTCTGTCCTCCAGAAGCCCACACATGACCTTGCTCTGAGGACATCAGCCCCTCCAGCCTTCCTAGCATCATTTTGTTTCACTTTAAAAATCAAACAGAAGTCAATACTTCCTTGGTGACAGGATGCAGTTCAGTGAGACATATTTACGCCACCATCAGTTACAGGAGGTGCTTTCAGAGATATTTAAAAGCTGCTGCTTTGTTTGTTTTTCAAGTAGAACAGCAAAGAAAGAGACCCTGTGAAGTCTGAGAACAATAAAGGATGTTCTGCCTATAAGCAGGATTCCTATTACAAAGAACATCACATGCTGGAACCTGAAACCATCAGGAAGGTAATAAAATAGCTCCACAGCAGTCAAACCTTCTTCCTTCAGCTACAGCAGACTGAATTTGTATGCAATAAAATGCTCAGGGAAATCATTCCTCTCAGGATAAAGTGCTAGTAAAACTCCAGTGCTTTGGCAGCCTGGCAAAGGTAAACACCTTGCAGTTGATTGGAAATTCACAGAATCATTCTCAGGGTTGGAAGGGATCTCAAGGATCCAGAGAAGGGCCACGAGGGTGAGCAGAGAGCTGGAGCTGCTCTGCTGTGAGGACAGACTGGAGAGGAGAAGGCTCCCAGGAGACCTTCTGGTGGCCTTCCAGGATCTGAAGGGGGCTCCAAGAAAGCTGGGGAGGGACTTTTTAGGGTGTCAGGGAGTGATAGGACTGGGGGGAATAGAAAAAAAGATTCAGATTGGATGCTAGGAAGAAATTCTTCCCCATGAGGGTGGTGAGAGACTGGCAGAGGTTGCCCAGGGAGGTGGTGGAAGCCTCATCCCTGGAGGATTTTAAGGCCAGGAGGTGGCTGTGAGCAACCTGCTGTGGTGTGAGGTGGCAGGGGGGTTGGAACTGGCTGATCCTTGAGGTCCCTTCCATCCCTAACAGTTCTGTGATTGTATGGTGCAAAAAAATCAAGACTCTGAGGTAACCCCCATTTTTTTTCCCCCCATTAAATGTTATAACATCACTGAATTGATTTCCACCCTGCAAAGCTGACAATCCCCTCAGAACTAGGCCAGCTGGACAATAACTAACACTCATTCTAGAAATGTCCTTTTCCAAATGTAAATGAAATTGTTCTCATTCTTACAAGTGCCTCCAGCTGCCCTAAAACAATCAAACAAACAACAAATAGCCCCAAAACTTCCTTCAGCAAACTACATCCCTCTGAACTGCCTGCTCCCAAGCAGTCATTTCCAGCACACATCAGAAAGAGGGAAAGAATTCCTTAAGAAAAATGAATTATTTGCTGTGTTTTGATTTTCTTCTTTGTTTTATTTTTTTTCTTGAAAGATAATGGAAAGATTTTTTTTCCTTCAAAGAAAATTCTCCCCAGCTTTTTGGCCAACACCTTTTACATCATCTCTGAACGAAGTCTGTGGTTAAACTCTCCAATGCTGACTGATGAGCAGAGACTGCCTCAAGAGATATTCCATGGACAAACATTCCACATGCACAAGCGTAAAAATTATTGCTTTTTGAACTTCCTTACTTTCAACAAGGTTTTTTGGGGTTTTTTTTTGTTCGGATGGGATGAGAGGGAATGGATTGAAGCTTGTAGAAGGGAAATTTAAACTGGAGAGTCCAAAGTTCCTGGGCTTCCTTATCAGGAGAGCCTGAGCAAGCTGAGGACTCTTCAGTCTGAAGAGGAGCCTGAGGGTGACCTCATTGCTGAGGATAAAGATGTGCAAGATGAGTGCCCAGAGGCTGGAGCCAGGCTCTGCTGGGTGATGCCCAAGGATAGCACAAGGGACAGTGGTGGAAGCTGAGGCAGAGGAAATTCCATGGAAGCAGGAGATAAAAAAAAATCACTTTGAGGATGCAGGAAGCCTGAAACAGGTTGCCCAGGGGGGTTATGGAGTCTCCTTCTCTGGAGATAGCCAAAACCTGCCTGGATGTGTTCCTGTGTGAGCTGCTCTGTGTGCCCCTGCTCTGGCAGGGGGTTGGACTGGATGAGCTTTGGAGGTCCCTTCCAGCCCCTGACATTCTGTGATTCTCTGAAGGTGTTCCTGCTCATGGTAAAGGGATTTGAACTGGATGATCTTCAAGGTCCCTTCCAACCCAAACCATTCTATGAAGCTATGGAAGTCCAGGAAATACTGACTGTTGACCAGAGACTGCCTCAGGAGATATTTGATGGCCAAGGATTACACATGTGCAAGTGTAAGAATTACTGCCTTTAAACTGTGCTCTCTTCACTGCTTTAAACCAACAGCACAGGTGATTAACCTCCTTATTGAAGTCCCAAAGTACATCTTCAAAATCTTCTTTCCACAGCTGTAGGTGAAACAAAAATTCAAAATGGATTTCTGCTGCTTCAAATCCTCTGCTCAGAATGAGCAGGAAGGAGCAAAGCTTGACTTTGATCTTGGTGCTTCTGAAGAGCATGGATGCTATCTTCTGGAAAGCTTTTACTGTGATGAGCAAAGATGAATCTTCCAAATCATAGTAAATTTCTCCTGCTGTGTTTTACTACCTGAATTTAAACCTAAGTTGACCTCTGCAATATTATCTGCTGTCCTCTTACAGTTGCCTACTGACAGCTTCAATTTATTCCCCCCCATTTGCCTCATACCATAGATTGCAACCCAGTCCCTCCTGCACTGTTTCCATGAGGAGCTATTAACATCCCCCTCATTAAAAGTCAATTTTAGTCTTCTCTCTTGGATGTCGCACTCTTCCTCCCACTTCTTCTCAGTCCTTATTTCCAGCAATGTGATCCCTTTCATCTGAGCAGCAATCTCAAAGGGCATTCAGTTTATGAGCTAATTAATTATTAGGTAGATATTTTTTGTGTGTCTTGGAAGTTAGAATACATGAATGTTAACGCTGTCTTCATTTCATAATTCTGCTCAGATTTTCTAAGTATGAACAAGTTTGTCAAGGAAGAGGACTTGGGGGTGCTGATATTTACTTTGGTTTGTTTTAACCAATCCTCAAAGGTTTTAGCAACCTGGCTTCTTAGAATCATGGAGTTGTCAGGGTTGGAAGCGACCTCAAGGCTCAGCCAGTCCCAACCCCCTGCCATGGGCAGGGACACCTCACACCACAGCAGGTCGCTCACAGCCACCTCCATCCTGGATGCAAAAACCTCCAGGGATGAAGCTTCCACCACCTCCCTGGGCAACCTCTGCCAGGCTCTCACCACCCTCATGGAGAAGAATTTCTTCCTAACATCCAATCTGAATCTCCCCATTTCTAGATTTGCTCCATTCCCCCTGCTCCTATCCCTACCTGACAGCCTAAAAAGTCTCTCCCCAGCTTTCCTGTAGCCCCCTTCAGATACTGGAAGGCCACCAGAAGGTCTCCTGGGAGCCTTCTCCTCTCCAGACTGCACAACCCCAACTCTCTCAGTCTGTCCTCACAGCAGAGCAGCTCCAGCCCTTTGCTCATCCTTGTGGCCCTGCTCTGCACACCTTCCAGCCCCTCCAGATTCTTCCTGGAACAGAGGCTCCAGAACTGGATGCAGTACTCCAGGTGGAGTCTGAGCAGAGTGGAGCAGAGGGGGAGAATCCCCTCCCTGGCCCTGCTGGCCGCACTTCTCTTGCTGCAGCCCAGGCTCTGCTTAGCTCTCTGGGCTGCAAGTGCACACTGATATCTCATGAACTTCCTTGGAAACATAATTGTGTTTTTCTACAAAGTTAAGGTTCTTTTAGTTGCAATCTTCATGGGATTTAGGTTATTAAACACTGTAATGGAAAACATTCCTGTACCAGACACTCAATCTGGAATGTCAAACAGTTTGACATTTACCTAAGTGTTATTGCATCGGAGGCCAGCCTCACAGTAAGAACACACACTGAACATCATATTTGCCTCAAAAAAATGATTTTTAAAAACACCAAAGCCAAACCAAACAAACCCCCTCCCCCCAAAAAAGAAAACAGAAACAAAAAAAACCCAGATAAAATATTTCACAGAATCACAGAGTGTTAGGGACTGGAAGGAACCTCCAAAGCTCATCCAGTCCAAGCCCCCTGCCAGAGCAGGGTCACCCAGAGCAGGTCACACAGGGACACATCCAGGTGGGTTTGGAATATCTCCAGAGAGGGAGACTCCACAACACCCCTGGGTAGCCTGTGCCAGGCTTCTGTCAACCTCACAGGGGAAAAGAAATGTGTCCTGATGTTTCCATGGAACTTCCTCTGCCTCAGCTTCCACCACTGCTCCTTGTGCTGTCCTTGGGCATCCCCCAGCAGAGCCTGGCTCCAGCCTCTGGGCACTGCCCCTGCACAGCTTTATTCCCAGCAATGAGCTCCCCCTCAGGCTCCTCTTCTTCAAGCTAAAGAGTCCTCAGCTCCCTCAGGCTCTCCTCATAAGGAAGATCTTCCACTGCCTGCAGCATCTTTGTGGCTCTGTGCTGGACTCTCTCAAGCAGTTCCCTGAGGTCCTTCTTGTCCTGAGGGGCCCAGAACTGGAGACAATATTCCAGATGTGGCCTCAGCAGGGCAGAGTAGAGCAGGAGGAGAACCTCTCTTTACCTACTGACCACAGCCCTTATGATCCACCCCAGGCTGCCCTTGGCCTTCTTGGCCACCACAGCACATTGCTGGCTTATGGTCATTCTTCCATCCACCAGGACCCCCAGGGCCTTTTTGCCTTCCCTGCTCTCCAGCAGGCCAGGCACTAAGTTTCTTTGCTCAGTACATACATTTTGAATCTTAATTTTGTTTCCTAATGCTTTTCAAAAGATTTTTCTTTACTGTACCAAGAAAGAAAATGCAGGTAGAGAACTTGAGCATCACATGTCTAATGGCTGGAAGTTTTTCACTCAGAATTCATTCTTTTGGCTAAATCCCAGACAGGGCAGTAAGAACCAGAAGTTGGCTTCTACTCAGCAACAAGTATTTATAATGCAAGCACTTGCTCATGTTTGTTTGGTTTATCCTTTTCCTCTCCTTATTTGTTTACTTCCAATGGGTCAAGACCAAAACACTCTGAGCTCAAACTAACTTGATTGGTTTGTTTTCATTTGTTTGGTTTAGTTTGGTCTGCTTTGGTTTGATTTAGTTTAGTTTTCTCTGTTTTCTTTTGTTTGCTTTGGTTTGTTTTTATTTCTGTTTTGTTTCATTGTTTTCACTTTATTGGGTTTCTTTTCTTTTTTACTTTTCCCTTTTCTCCTTTCCTTTCCTTTCCTTTCCTTTCCTTTCCTTTCCCTTACTTTATTTTACTTTCCCTTACTTTATTTTCCTTTCCTTTCCCTTACTTTATTTTACT
The DNA here is from genome assembly GCA_013399975.1 of Indicator maculatus. NCBI lineage: Eukaryota > Metazoa > Chordata > Aves > Piciformes > Indicatoridae > Indicator > Indicator maculatus. Next base: position 2,193 of record VXBD01012075.1, on the reverse strand, counting down.
TTCCCTTACTTTATTTTACTTTACTTTACTTTCTGTTCTTCTTAAAGAGCACTGGAACAAGCTGCCCAGAGAGGCTGTGGAGTCTCCTTCCCTGGAGACTCTCAAAATCAACCCGGATGCATTCCTGTGTGCCCTCCTAGGTGATCCTGCTTTGGCACAGAGGGGTTGGAGCTGATGATCACAGATTCACAGATTCAATAAAGTTGGAAAAGACCTCAAGGATCATCAAAGTCCAACCTGTCACATCTCTGGAGGCCCCTTCCAACCCTTAACATTTTGTGACTCTGTGACACCTTGAATTGAACAAGTGAATGCTTGAGCTGGGGTCAGCTGTTGTAGCATCATTTCAACATGATCCCAGCTAAAGTTGTGCTAAAAGGAAGTGATAAAATCCCCACTTGGTTGAACATCACATTAAAAGTGCCTCCCCCAAGTGACTGGAGAGGATCCTGTTGTGTTGTTTTTCCTTTTGATAAAATGTGCTGAGGAAAGTTGGTGCCAAACTACAGCTGAGCCCTAAAGAAAATTAAAAGGGTTTTGATGCAGGGTGGCAGCTCAGAAGTGAAAAGCTACTCTGACAGGGCTGCCAGAGCTCTCTTCAGGAACATTTGGAAATTTATTTCCTAGCTCAGATTTTCTTTGCTGCCCTAGGGAGGTTAATTTGCTCAACCTGAAGTCTCCTTCCCTGCAATAGTGCTAAGCCAGCAGTGTGTGCTTTTGCTGAAATAGGTCCTCTCTGTATTAAGGATTTACAGGATTAAAGGGATTCAGTGGCTAACTTTGTGCTAACCCTGGAAAGCCTCAGCAACCAAAATATTTCACGACAAATGTGCATCCTGGCATTGATGCCTTGGAAGAGGGACTTCAGTCTGAAATGGGTCAATAATTGGCTGGAGGGCTGGGCACAGAGTGGTGGTGAATTTGCCACATCCAGTTGGCAGCCAGACACCAGTGGTGTCCCCCAGGGATCAGTTCTGGGCACCATCCTGTTCAATATCTTTATTGATGATCTGGATGAGGGGATGGAGTCCATCAGCAGTAAGTTTGCAGATGACACCAAGTTAGGAGAAGGAGTGGAGCTGTTGGAGGGTAGGAGGGCTCTGCAGAGGGACCTGGCCAGGCTGGCTGGGTGGACAGAGGCCAATGGGATGAGATTGAACAAGGCTAAGTGCAGGGCTCTACACTTTGGCCACAACAACCCCAAGCAGTGCTGCAGGCTGGGGACAGAGTGGCTGAGAGTAGCCAGGCAGAGAGGGACCTGGGGGGACTGGGTGACAGCAGCTGAACA
>VXBD01012070.1:0-28159 GCA_013399975.1 Indicator maculatus | reverse complement strand
TTCCTGTATGAACGTAGATAGTTGTGGGGAGAGAGAGAAGGAATTTACCACTGTTATTGTTACTGAAACTGGAAGCTGAGTCTTGATTTTGCCAAGAGTCATCAAGAGTGTGGTTCAGCTTAGCACTGCTTTGCTGCTGAAATCCCATTGGTGCCTGCTGGGCAGAGAAGCACAGCCATGCATTCATAGAATCATTGAATCATTTTGGTTTGAGGAGACCTGCAAGATCATCAAGTCCAACCATGCACAAGGCAGGTGCAGAAACTATGATTAACACCAGCAAGAAGGCAGACGAGGAAGGGTAAGAGGAGAGGGTGGTCTGTTAGTTCTAGGAGAAGGTTAATGATCAATACAGTATAGTTTAACCTTGATTTTGAAGTGAAAAACCATTACCCTTCCTAGTGTGGAGAAGGAACACTCCTGCAGTTGGTTATGACACCCCAGACACCAGTGTGCCAACAGGAATGAAAACTTTCCCAAGTGCTTTGCCTGGATCTGCCCCAAGATACATGCTTGAAAACTGTGTTGTGACCAAAAAATAATGGAGCAGAAGAGAACTCAACACCAGGCCATAGAATAAAAGACTTTGGTGTGGAGTGACTCATGCCCCTGAAAAGCTCCAATCCCTCCATGGATATTGAAAAAAACATCAAATTGTTCATTGCTAATTATTTAGGCTTCTGCATTAGAAGTACTTACCATGCAGCACTGAATGAACTGGGTGCTCTGGGACCAGCAAAGCCTCCATCCCTGGAAAGTAATACTCCATTTTCTGTGGACTCAGTGGTACCCACGTGCCATGGTGTTTAATAAGAACATGACCACTCACATGAGTTGTTCTCAATTCTGGCACTGGGGGGGAGATATTTTTCCTTCCAGGATTTAATTATGCAATTTCCTCCCTGTAGCTGCTCCCAGCAGCCAGCTTGGCAAGGCCCAGTTCCATCTCCTCTGTGCTGGAGCGTTGGACTGCGGGGGGGTGTATGGTGCTGTGTGGGGCATGGCTCCTTCCCCCTCAGCCCTGGCTGCCACCATTCCTCTAGGCTCTCCCTGGTGGTATGGCTGCAAGGAATGTGCTGCTTTGATTAGGTTAGGTAAATTGCAGCTGTAACACAAGGGCTTTGTGAGTTTATTATGGAGAGTAGCTGTGCCCATGCTTTCCATGAACCTGTTTTTCTTCCAGGATTTTTTTACACACTGCACTACAGAAGGGAGTCTGCAATCAGGGGAAATCCCATTGCAAGGTCAAAACATTTGAACAAGGTCACAGGTTGTCCTGGGAAAAGCATGATGTTGTCCCTTCTCTCACCTTCTCATGCCCTTAGCTTTCACTCCTGCACAGGATTGGCTCCTGTTGCAGGAAGAGCAGCATCCCCAGCTGTGAGAGTGTGAAGCCCCAAGCAGGGACTGGAGCTTTGTCTTGCTGGGGCTCAGAGCCATGTGTTTAATGCCATAGGCACTCCCAGTTCCCCTGGCCTTGCTTCCTCCCATTTCCCCTAACACTACACAGATTTATGGAGGCCTGGCTCAGCAGTGTTTCAAGCACGTAACATCAAACCTGAGAAGTTCCCCAAGCATGAGTTGGAGTTTAGGGGCTCCAGGGGTCTGACAGTGCCCAGTTCGTCCTGACTGCACCCAAAAAGCCATTTTGTTGCTTGCAAGGTTGGTTAGTTTGTTCTTGCTCCAGAACTGCCTCACCCTTCCAGCCTGTGACTGATCATGTCTTCTGGGCACATTTTTCTTTCCTTCCTGAGAACATGCCCTTGAGGCAAGCTTTAAGTCTAATAAAAAGTGAAGGCAATCTGTTGAGCTGACCTCCTTCCCTTGGCACGCCATGCTGACACAGTACCCTGCAGGGCCTCCCTGCATGACTCCTAGCAGAGAGACACTATTTGAAGCCCAAGCTGCTTTGTGACAGTGCAGGGTGGCCACATGCCTGCAGCAGCACAACATGCTGGCTTTTTGTGCTTTGTTGTGCCTTTCTGGGCTACAGATTGATGTGGGCTGCACAGCCATGAATCAGGTTCAAACGCTGTTGGGTTGCACACAGTTGGTGTAAAGCAATGTTGGCCAAGAAAAGCCCTTGGACTTAAACTCCCACTTCCTAGGCAGATGATTCTTTGTAGTGCCAACCTCCCCCAAAATGCATGTTCTACCCCCTACAGCTGTGTCCTTGGCAGTAGCTTCTGACTTCTCCTGGAGCCTTCCCTTTCCTAGTGCAAAAGCAATAGAGGCACTGCAAAAACATGCTGCTGGAAATTATAACCCCAGATTTTTATGCTGGATAACTGCTGGATTAGAGATGCTCCATCATCTTTGCACTTTGTCAAAGTCCCCTGATTATGATGCACAGAAAAATCACATAGAGGTGCTGAATCTTCTAATGAGCTACAGAAGATGGAGAAGAAAGCCTAAGGCTGAGGGAAATTCAGTCAGCTGAGCAAAAGACAGATGATGTAGTATGGTAAGGTGCTCTTTGGGAACAGCAGACATGAAAGGTCAGAATCAGCTTGGTGCTGGGCAGAAGTGAAGTGTAAAGCAAACCCTCTGGCCCGGGAAGTTGAGCATCGAGCCTCCTGCACCTCCACATTCACATTCAACCAAACCAAAGCTGCGAGAGGGACAGCCTAAACTCTTCCACTTACCCCTTGTCTAGGCTTTTCTTCCCTTGTGACCACAAAACCTGCTCAAAACAAGCAGATCTCTGCTGGAGTATGAGCAAGGAGCTGTGGGCTGAGAACCTGCATCACTCTCTACTCACACGGTGCCATCCCCAGCAGGACTCAGTCGTGGTTCTGGCCACAGATGCCATGCCAAGAGCCACATCTGCTCCACTGAACTGTGTGTCCATGAGAGAGGGAGCAGCTGAAGATGCTGCTACTGCAGTAGCTGGAGGCAGCATTGATCAGGCATCCATGATCTGTTCTGGCGCTGTTCAGGTGTTGGTATAATTTTCCCTGGATCAGCAGATTTTAAATTGCACTGTACTGTAGATAGTACAATAAAAGTCTGAGCTGATGCCACTGCTCAGTCATGTATCCTGCCTGATTTTTCTGTGTCTCTCTCTTCAAAGAAGCTGAGTATCCCTAAGGCCATGGGTTATCAAGCTGGCATGGGTTTCTGTGGGAAGCCAGGCTTGTCACCACTTAATCAAATCCTCAGTGCACTGTTTTAAAATAATATAATGTATTTCTTTCATGGTTTGGGAGGGAGGTGTGTGGCTAGTGGGGTGGGCACTGGGAACAGAGGGTTTCAGGAAACAAAGGCAGTGCAGTTAGTGATCCAGTTTGGCAGCCCATGTGTCACACTCACACATTGGTGTGACATGCTGGTGGAGCAGATGGAGTAAAACCACTGACACAGGTCTGACTTGCAGGCATCCAGCACCCAGGAATGGGAAGCAAGTAGTGATTCCTGGTGCTTTCCAGGCCATGCTAAGGTGAGAAGTGTAATAGGTGTAAGGTGTTTGGTTGCTTGCACCATGCTGATGGGCACAGAATCTGACTAGACCAGCCTTCTCCTTCCCTGGTTGAAGTGGTTGAGCAGGGAAGCTCAGAGCTTTTCAGTCTGAAATCACTGGTTCACATGTCTGAGGATGCCAAGGCAGGGAGCAGAACCACTACAGATCAGGACTTGTTTGCCATTGCATTAATATGCTTCATAAGATTATGCAGTGCAGGGTGCATTCCAGGGTGTGAAGCCTTGAAAGTGCTTCCTGAATACTCAGGGAATTGTCTTTCTCCTCAGTGCCTCACAAACACCTGAAGAACTTGTGTCTGGGGCACTGTGCATGCACCACCCTCAGCTGCTCCATCCTGACAGCTCTGCAAGTGCCAACCTGCTTTGGTTTTGGTTTCTTTTTGAAGAGCAGTCCTGCAGCTGAGTGGCCTTATGAGATTGTCTGACCACATCACCACAGTTGAGGGGAGATCTCTGGAGGAGAGCTGTTGGATACTTAAGTCAGTATTTCTTCCCTTCATTGACTCTGCAGATCCTGCTATTTATAAGGAACATTCACTGGAAAGGTAATGGCACAGTCTGACTAATGATGGTTTTGGGTATCTATTGAAATTGTTAAATGACTCTAAGATGTTTTCTTCCAGGCACTCAAACCCTCCTCTGACTTATCTTCTCTTGCTTCTCATCCCCCTTTTCTGTCATGCTCTTGTCTTACCCTGAGTTTAAACAGCACAGGATTTAGGCACATGAATAACTAAATGGCTTGAGATGACAGACCTGATGCCTTTCTTAGTGCTTGTAACTTCCACTGCTTCTCTTAATTCTCCTGTCTCCTCCCAGGATGTTAGAGATGGACTGGTTCATGTCCTGGAAATGATTTAAAAGCCACCAGTTCCTGTATTTAATAGCCACTCTAAAGGTAACTTCAGTACAATGGCTGGGGTAAGGGAAGGACCTGGACTGAATAAGATCTTTTCAGGTCCTCTTACAGAAAACTTGTAATTACAGCACAAAACTACAACTGAGAGTTGTCCCTGAGGATCTGCTATCAGAGTGACAAACCCTGTGTGGCTGCAGGGACCTCAGGCTGGGATTTCACCTGGCAGCCTGAGGACTGATTTTCTTCAGCTAAACTCCAGCTTCAGTAGGTTTGGGATTTGAATTTTCTATGGAGATGACTGACCCCAGATTGCAAGCCAGAAGGGGCAGAGAAGGGAGCTTACAGACCTTGAGAATTTTAGGTCTGATGTTCTATGAAATGGGTGCTCAGGGTTCAGTACTAAAAGGCTTTTGATGGATGCTGAAGGTGCAGGTGGCATTAAATTGGCCATTTTTGAGAGGTGATGCTATGGACAGAGGTTTGTGTGCAGCTATGAAATGTAGCATGGGTCATTCATCAGCCTACAGGAGTACACAAGAGCTGTGTTAGATACTCATGTACCAGGCAGAACACTTTGAACTTATTTTAAATGGCACATTCCTCCACAACAGCCATGGTAACAACAAAATAGCAAATAAGATGGCTGGAACAGGAAAAATATATACTACTTTAAACTACTGCAAATGTAACCTAGATAGAAAACTACTCCATCCATTTTCAGGTGATGCTGAGGGGTTATTTGGAAATGACCCAAGTCACAAATCAGAATGCTAACATCAAATAGTACATTTCACAGCCACTAATGATCTGATATGGTGATTTAAGGTGAGACTGAAAGGCTTTTAAAGCAGTTGGATATTAATTGCCAGGAATTGTGCATACAAAGGCCATAGCTGTTCATTCAAACCATGACAAAACCATTAAGTAATCCCCTTTATAGAAGCCAGCTTGCAAGTCTTGCACTGCCTCTTACAGGGTGTTGAGGCTCTTTCCTGAGCAAGTCTTTCCCTTTCACTTGGAGATATATTCTCATATAAAGGAGAAAGCAATCTAGGAATCGATTACCCATTAATAAATTATATTTAGAGATTTTTTTTTTAGAAGGGAAACCTGGAAAAAAAACCCAATATGGGTAAATCAATAACAACTCATTTGTTTTCCTCATGAGTGCATAATACTTATGTAAAGCACAAGAGTTATCAAGCAGGATTCTCTTGCCACAGAACAGGTACAGCACAGACATAGGATTTAAATTTCCTTCATGTTGTTGTCTTGCCTTTAACATCAACTTGATTCTCACGGGAATCACTTCTAGCCCTTTCTGCCTTGCACAGGCAGAGTGCAGTGGTGATGAGCTACTGGGAAAGGAGGGGCTGTGGGCACTTTGCTCTTGCTGAATGTCCCTGCATGGACCTTGCCTGCAGCAAAAAACACCAACAACAGTGCTGGTCTGGGAAGGAAACACTGGGCACAGACAGCTTGGGGAAAGCAGGGACTGATTTCCTGAGCTCTGAAACTGGATGCATCTGTCCACAGTTTGTATTGCTGAGTCATGCAGACTCTTTTGTAATCAAAAAGGAACAGGCATGTCTGGACTGACCTCAGAAGATACCCAAAAAAACCCACAGCATCTGTATCAAGGCTGTTTCTCTGCATGGGCTAGAAAGGAAGCTTTAGGTGGCAAACTCATACCTAGACACCTAACTCTTACACGGCTTCAGAGATCTTACACTCTGTGGGATGTGGAGTAACTGCACCTGTGACTCTCACTGAAAACCCTCAGAGGCTGTGAGCAGCTCAGCAGACACCCTGGCCCACACACTCAACTCCCTCAGCACACAGCTCAAGCACAAACAAATAGTTGAGCAAAGTCTGAAATTCAGCAGATGCACTAAATGCTACAACTAAATCTCTGTTAGAGACTTGATACCCACTGTTCCTCCCCATTAACATGTGCAAACCCATCCCTTAGTCCAGGTCTTTCTTTCTTTGTGGAGTAGCTGTTGGCTAGCAGGGATGCCCTGCTCCATGGTGCAACCCAGCTCCTCTTTTCCACTGGTTTGTTTTTGCATCTTCCAACTTACCTCACAAGAGGAATCCCAGTTAACTACTAGGATCCCATTACAGTCACATCTTTGATTCCACCACTGTGTTCCTTAATCCAAATCCATGTCTGTGCTCCCTCCCACATCTTTCAACAAAGTCCTCTCTTTGATGTCTTCAGAAAATCACAACAGAAGCCCTCTCCTCTGGGCAGGCCTGAAACAAAGCACCTCCTCCAAACCACCTCTGACCCTGCTCTGTTCCCCCTTGCTCTAGGCGGGGGGGGGAACAAACCCACAACCCTTCCCTCAGGTATTGCCTCTTTATCAGATGCTGAATAAATTGCACCTTTCTGATCGATCCCTTATCTCTCAGCAGCTGCTCTCTGCAGTGGTGGGTGCATGTCCTGCACTCTGATCCCAGGACAGGCTTTTTACCTCCCTGTAAAGCTGACTGCCATACTTGTGGCTCCTGCATTTAGAGTCACTACATTCATCTGGCCCACTGAGCTCCGTAGGGGTTAATGGATTGCTGTTCATGCAGCTCTTTGAAGATGAAAAGTGTAATGGAAGGGCTCTGTTATTGTGAAGAGTTCTGTACCAAGCCCAACTGTATTGTCTTTGGCCACTGGATGTCACAGCTGCTCAACACACAATGCAGCTGAGATAAGAAAGGAAAAGTGCTTACCCAGCAGTGGGTAACAACAGCCACATTGCCAGAGCCATTGTTTGCTCTGTGAAGAGTGTTTGTTTGTTAAAGGGCCTGGGGTCTTCTCCTGGGTTTATGGACTGAGAATATTGACTGACAATATTGATTCTCAGAGAGGCTGAGCAGCAGCCCTGCTTCCTCTGCACATGATTACACTGGGAGATCAGGAGCAAAATGAATATTTTTATGGAAGGAGGTGCAGATAAGTATAAAATGCTAATAACAGTGTCTGAGAAGGCAGATAGGCATTTGCACGTGCTGACAGGATGTTTTGTCATGGAATTATTCCTTCTTTATCCCACCACCATCCAGTTCACAGCCTACAGCCCTGGTATGATGATTAAATTTCTCCCAGGCCAATTCTCAACAGCAGACTCAGGCCACATTCCTGTGTACCTCACACTAAAAGCAGAGGGAAGGCTGACCTCCCCCTCCCTAATCCCCACTAAATGCAGAGGGAAGACTGACCTCCCCCTTCCTAATCCTCCCTTCACACTGTTTTATTTTTCTTCAAAGTCTCAAGCAGAGATCCAGAACGTTAAGTCACTTGCAGCAAAGTCTGTAGAGCAGCCCTATATAGACATTACAAGAACTGTAATTACATTTCCTGGAAATGAAAATGAAGAGGGATTATTTGACCATGTTCTCTTCTTTTTATAGCATCACATTGTCCTTTTCACCACCTTGGGGAAATGGGGAGTGAAAGGCTGCTCGTGCCTGTGGTGCAGTGAGGTGATAACCACCCCAGAAGTGATGTGAACATTAAAGAGGGAAAAGTATTTTAAGATGATCCAAGGGCTACAGCTATAACTAAGAGTAATTGGCTGAAACTGAGCAAAAGAAAATTTAGGTTGACAATGAACTGCAGGTACCTAATGCTGAGATCTGTTAGACCGTGAAATGGAAATCACAGAGGAAACCTCTCTGCTCTGAAATGGGCAAATCCTGCTTTTAGGAGTGCTGGTGTAAACCTCTGGTGTCTCTCTCTCACTGCCTCACAGCCCATTTCTGTCACAAAGCTTCATCAGAATCACCAAATGTATCTGAATTTATGTCAGTACAAGGTGGATTTAGCCAAGCATATCAAAATATTACACAGGATTCCTCCTGAAGGGGTTGTGTGAACTGGAGAAGTGAATTCTAGTGCCTCTCTAGCCCTGACCTGTGATCTCTGTGTGCAGTTGAAAGCCAGGGGAAAGGAAAAATAAAAGGCATGGGCAAAATTTCAAAGGAGCAAGGGCCAGATTTGGAAGGGTGAGGTGAAAACATGACAGGAATTGCTGAATGAAAGGATCTCATGGTTCAGCCTGCACAGCTATTGCCAGCTTTACTCAGGGGTTTGGGCTACCAGCACTAGCTGCTTTTTGTCATGCAAGGAACTCCTGTAAGCTCCAAATGCTTCTCTTCATCCAGCACGACTTCAGCAGAGAGACCTCTGTTTGAAGCAGCTGTAGACTCAGGAAAGCCTGGACAGCCTGATGGAAGGCAGTCTGTCCATCTCACATCAAACAGCCTGTTCCTGGTCAAATGTTTGCTCAACTTGGGAGTGATGCAGCTATTACTGCATCCTCTGATGATGCAGAGGGAAAGGAGGGAAGGGGAAGGACCCCTTCTGAGTTCTGGGTCCAAGGAGGGTGGAGGTGTTGAGCAGCCCCTTCAATGCAATGCCATGGTTTTCATCTGGCTACCAATACTCTGGAGCTGAAAGTCAGGCCTGAGCTGAGCTTTAGGCCAGTGAGGACAGAGGGAATAGCCTGGGAGAAGTAGGATTTAAAAGATGGAAAAGAGTCAGGGAAAAGTGTAGAGATAAAAGGGAAGTGGGATAAAAGGTTTATGTCTTACTGCAGTCAGGACAAGAGCGAGGAGGCTGAAGTCTGTGTGAAAGCAGCCAGCCTTGGTGAAGAAATCTTCATGGCCCAAAATCTTCATGGCTGAGATACCCAACATGAGATTTTCCCACTGGATAAATCTGGCTGCAGAAATGAGTCCTGTTAGACCCACAAGCTGCTTCACCTGTAAAACACTTCATGCATGGAGTTCTGAGCACTATGTCCGTACTTCTCTCTAGCAATTGTCCTGAGGTAGCAGAACAGATGAGTAACAAAGACAAGCCTCCAGCCAGCAAGGCTTAATATCAAATACCCTAAAAATAGCTCTAACTCCAAGAATCAATAAGTAGTGGTTGATGTGTGCATTGCTTGACACAGGAGGATTCCTTCCATATTATTCAGCTTGATTTAGAAGCTTAATAATAAAATGCATTTAAAGAATGTAATTAAAATGATTATTCTGTCATAATTCCAAAAGAAATTCATACTTAGTGCTCCTAGTAAATCCCTCTCCAGATTGCAGCCACTCGTTTTGGGGGGGAGGAAGCTAACAGGAGACGACAGAGATGTGCTGAGCACCCACAGCTCCTGCCGATGTCAGGTGAAACGTCACAACTTTAGCAGGTCACAAAAGCTCCATGAATTAATTCACTGCCATCTCCAGTTTCCTGCCACCAGGACATTCCCAAATAGGCTTTATTTCAAGTCCTTTGTGCAGACCGGGCTAGCTAATCGATAAGGCTCAGGCAAGAGAAACAGCTTGCTCCTAAATGACAGCCATTTAAACACCCTGCTGTGCACGAAGGCAGAGTGACAGCAGAGATGCTTTGATGCAGGGGGGTTGGTCTCTCGTCCCGGGAAACAAGTGACAGGACAAGAGGAAATGGCCTCAGGTTGCACCAGGAGAGGTTTAGCTTGGACATGAGGACAATTCCTTCCCCAAAAGGGAAGCCTGGACCAGGCTGCCCAGGACAGTCCATATCCTGGGAGGGATTGCAAAGCTGTGTGGATGTGGTGCTGGACATGGTTCAGTGGTGACGTGGCAGTGCTGGGTTAATTGTTGGACTTGATGATCTTGAAGGTCTCTTCCAACCAAAATGATTCTGTGATCCTCTGATCTCCTGTTCTTGAGTCTTGTTCACACCCTCGTGTGCTGCTCTGTGGAATCCTGGAGTGCAACCAGGTATAAACCCCCAAAATTTCTCCCTCAGCTAATTTCAAAGCCTGTTTACCCAACTGGATACACAAGGATTATGAAGTACATTGCAGGGCATGTTTGATTTGTTTAGTCCTCACACAGTTCAGTGCAACTGTCAGAATAAATGACTTCTTCAGGGGAGAGAGGGAGAAATACACACTTGGTTAATCAACTCAATATTACAGCAGCTCCCAAAGATTAAACATGCACTGCACAAAACAGCAAATCAGGAAGGGCCTTTTAATGGTAACAATTCACTTGGAAAGAGGAAGAGGTTGAAGAAAAAAGCTGCTTCTGTTCTTCAGCACAGCCTAATCCTAGAAACCTGAGTTCAGGTGAAATTTGTGACTCACCTATGGCTCCCATGGTTGAATTGCTCTTATTACCTTGCTGCTGAAACCACTGATTGCAAATGCTACTGCAAGTGGCAGGGACACTGTGAACAGAAGCCCTGAGATCTCACTGCTGTGAGCTTGCTTTCTTGCCACATGTTTCATATTGCTGCCTGTCACCTGAAATCAACAGTAAAGTTGTGCTGTGCTTGGTGGAAGCTGTGGCTTTCAGTACCAACTGAAAATTCCATTCCTAGGGAGATTTCTGCTTCTCTTTTGTTATTAAACCATGGGTTTATAGGTTGGAAAGCAGAAAGAGCTGGGGGGGGGGGAGGAGAAGGCTTTTCAAAGGGAATAACATTTGCTTGGTAACAGGATACAAAAAGCAGACAGANGGGGGGGGAGGGGGGGGGGGGGGGGGGGGGGGAAGGAGAAGGCTTTTCAAAGGGAATAACATTTGCTTGGTAACAGGATACAAAAAGCAGACAGAAGATCCATGGTCTGTTCCCCAGTCTGCAGAGTGACTTTTTTTTTTTTACTGGACCTTAGGCAACTATTTGCTTTGGACACATTTTTAAGGTAGCCAAGTGTCTGAAGATGCACAGAGCAGGCACTGGAGTCTACAAGAGCATTTAGACATCTGACTCTAGCTACTTCTCATTTGAATTCCTGTATGTTTTTTAAGAAGCCATCAGGGTTTCAGTACCTTCTATCATGCCTCTATCTTCCAACAGTCTAAACAGTTTTTCAGAGCTCTGAATTCCCCAAAGGTTGCAAATCTCTCACATTCAAAACCAGATTTTCAGTGACTGGGGAAGGTGTTGAAAGCAAAATGTTCTGAAATCCTAGGCCTGTGGGTGTGGAGCACTTCTAAATCTGGCCTCAGAACTCTGATTTTCAAGGGAGCTAAGTGTCTACAATTTTGATTTCTAAGGTGATTGTGAACACTCAGCACTTTCAAAATCCAGTCCCTTGGCTCCTTTGTGTAACAAGGAATCAGCTGGCCAGCTCAGGACTGTTTTGAGATCTGTGTCAGGTATCTTTCCTTACAAAGCACTGTTTAAAGGACACTTGCAATGCAGCTCTTCTACCTTTAATCAGGGATGAATGGACAGAAGAAGTGGGCAGAATGTGTAGCAGTTGGGGTCAGGTGGTTACTCTGGGGCCATCAGCTTTGGCCATCAGGGAAACCTGTTCCATTTGCACTGGCAGCTTAGTTCAGAGGATCAATAAAATGCCTTTATTGCTTAAAGCTGACTGTCCAAATAAAATATCTCCATGGCATTGTTTGCTGTTATTGCTTTGGATGTGTGAGGATAAGGGTAGGATGGGTGCTGGAAAGGCCAGACCTGCAGTAAATTGGTCTTTATTCTTCCTGAGGATCTTTAAAGACACACAATCCCTACCTTGCTTCTGACTGCAGGTCCAGTGAGGGACATGTGGATCCCAGCTGCCTTGTTCCACCTGCTCCTGGTGCAGCTGAGCTGCTCTCACCTAGTGCACTGGACATACAAAGGTAATGAAAAATGAGGCTGTTTTGGGACTGCTCTTGCTTGCCAAAGACACTTCCATTCTTTTTTGTGTTGCAGAAGCAACCCTCAGCTTGACTCTCTTTCCATTAGTGAAAGATCTCCACAGAGCAGCTAATTTATTCCACTTTATTGATGTCTGTGTGTCTTGAAAGTGATTCTCTTCAATGTCACCTCTTTCTACTCCTTTGTGTGGTTGGGACACATTGTCAGAGTTGGCAGACCAATGAGGTTCAAACAATGGGGAAAATCTTTACAGTGTGGTAGAATAAAAGCTGCCCTTTGAATGATCCTGGAAGGAAAAGCTTTAAATACTGCCTACTTATTATTTTATTGCCATATGCCATGCAGTACAGATGACTGAGAAGTGCTTATTTATCTGAGCCACCTCAGGCCACTCCTTTCCCCAAAACCATACAAAAGGTTCCATTTATTTAAACCATTTTGCTCCTATTCTTCTTTTATTAGCACTCTCCCTCGCTGAAATTAGCAAATTTGCTGCTGCCACCTCCTTATCCTAAGCAGAAGCTTCCCACCTATTGCCCTGTTCCTATTCACTCTCACAGTGGTTGAGAGCCTGGTTCCACCCCTCTGGCAGTTTAGACCCCTTTCTATGTTAACACTGCTTCTCTTCTGGTGGAGGTTCAGCCTCCAGCCATCAGTAAGCTATTACTGCAATGCAGGTTTCTTATTTTGCTGCACAGTTGTCCTGCAGACAGAATAATGTGTATTTTCACTCTAGGGAATGCAGAGCAACCTTTTATTGCTGCAGCTCCTGCAGTTAGAACAGCTAGATTGACATGTCCTGCTGCCAAATGAGGTGAGTATTCTGACTCCTCAGCTAACAGCAGCTTGCTTCTCCCCCACACAGAAGGAGAGCTGGATGAAGAGCACTGGGGAAAGCACTTTGCAGACTGTGCTGGCAAGAACCAATCTCCAGTTGATATCCAGAGGAAAAAAGTGAAGTACAACCCCCAGCTGCTGCAGCTGGAGCTGAGTGGTTATGATGGACCTCTACAGGGGGATTTCACAATGACCAACAATGGTCACTCTGGTAAGACTGGGAGCATTCTCCTCATTACCTGCCTAAAAAGAGGAGCTGGGAAAAAAGTCCATGAGGACAAAGGAGCAGCCTGAAACAAAAATCAGGGCACAGAGATCAAGGAGGTTAGTTGCTCCTGCAGCAGCTGTAGCTGTCAGAAAGAGCAGCTCTAAGGTACAAAGCAGCAAGTGCTGCCTGCCCCCTCCAGCCCCATTCTGCCCCCTCCAGCCCCATTCTGCCCCCTGAGCCATGGCTTTGCACATGCATGGAGCACTACAGTGCAGGGAACAGGTCTGCAGGAGCAAAGGATTTGCAGTTTTGAAATGCAGATGTCCTTGATGGTAGGTCTGTTCTGAAACCCCACCCCTTTTACCCTCACCAGCACCCTGCACTGATGAGTTGGGGTTTCTGTGCATCCTGCTGGGTCGAGTCCTGCAGCCAGTCAGTGGGACAAAGAACAAAGCTTTCTGCTGGGACAGCTCTGACAGCTTCCTACTGGCTGTGGTGTATCCTCTGGAGGTTTCACCTGGGCAGTGTGCTTAAGGTACAAAGGAGACTTTTTGAGTTCAGGTCTGTATTTTCCCAACACAAGCAGGATGCAGAAAGAGCTCCTGTGTGTTCATCTCAGCACTGCCACGGTGAGAAAACCAGCAAGTGACACCAGGTTGAACTGGGGTGGAGGGATCCAGCTTTGCCACAGCAGCAGGCAGTTCTGTCTTCCCTGGCTGAGCAGATGTCCTGGGAAGGTGTCAAGCTGGTGACAGTGCAGGAACAGATTATTTGGTTTGGCTGATTGAGATGCTATTCACAGACAATGCCCTTTTTTGGGAGCTCAGCTTGCTTTGCTTTGCCATCTCACTTCACTCTGCTCTCCTAGTTTTTCTGTTTGTACATACTAGCTCTCCAGAAACACATCCATGAACCAGAGAAACAAAAGGCAGTTATGTTTCTGCAAGATATTTAGTCTGTTAGACATTAAAAAGGGACAAAAGGCAGCTGGAACGTTATAGACTGACCCTTTCTTTCAGTCTGCTACAGGACTAGAGCAGTGAGTGACATTTGGGGCACAGTGATTCCTCTCTGCATTCAGAAAATGCAGCTTTTGCCCTGTGCAATAAGAAGAACTGGAAGTGATAGGAACAGAGAACCAGAGTTCAGCAGCAAGTTTGCACTTGAGGTTCAGTTAGGTTGAGGTCACACAAAGTACAACACAGGTGTTGGTATTTCAGGTCCCAGGAAGGGAAGCTGAAGCACAGCGGGGGTTAAAAACCTTGCCTGTGGCTACACAGTCTCAGGGCAAGCTTTATAATTTAGGAGGTCTTGGATTCCCCTGCTGCAGTCTGTCTAAATAATTCATCAGTTGGTACTGTTGGGGTAATGCTTCTGGACTACAGATGAGCAATGAGAGAATTTTCTAACAGTTGCAGTGGGGAGGGAATGAGGATTTGGGGGAAGGCGTTGGGAACATAAAGCTGAGAGCTCTTTAATCCCACAGCCCTTTCTTCCTCTGTAACAGAGAGAGATGTGGTGTGAGAGCAATGAGATGAAGTGAGGAGACATACTGCCTTCAGAGCAAGGCTGTGGTGATTGCATTTCTGAAGACTCCTAACTGCTGTCTGTCGCCCACACAAATTCGACATTCAGTTGGTGTCAGCACCACTGAGTGCCTACCAATGGATTCCTGCAGGTTCAGCTTTCAGACCTGGCTCCACGTATTTATTTTCCTGTCCTTTTGTTAACATCAAAGCAATGATTTTCTGGTGCAGGGCCTTTTAGTAAAGCACAAAGGCAAATGCTTCTCCCTATTCACAGCTCCTCTGGAGTCAGGCTAGGCTTTCCTGCTGGCTTCAGCGAGATGGGACGGGGGAGCAAGGAAAATACTCCACTGGGCCACATCAGAAAACATTCAGCAGATCTGAAAGGGACAGGAGATAGATTTATCAGCAGGACTCTCCTTACAGGCTCTCAGGAGCTGATGACCAAGTGTCTCAACTAAGAAACCAGCTACATTGTTCTCTGTAGCTGTACAATTACCAGACTAAATCCCACCTGATAAAGCCTAGTTGCAGCAGTGCAGTGTCTGTGTGCAGACACACTCAGACAGATAACCTCAGCCTTTTGTATTTAGCATTTGGACTGCTTTTTAAAACAAGATTGGTCCTCTAGTAGATGGCAGGGACACTCCTGGCTCTGGCAGATTTAAATATCATCCCTGCAGGATGTGTGCAACATCCTCCAGTAGCACATTTGTCTTAGAACTGGAGTCTCAAGTGTGGCCTTCATTAACTCTGCCTCCCCAGAGGCCAGAGATGGGGAAATGGGCTGGCTGTGCTGTGAGCTGTAATGGCCAGGAGGCCAAACTGCAGAGCAGAGAAAGGCACAGTTGCACTCAAGATTCACACTGCATTATCCCAGCAGATTTTTCCACTGCTGGCAAGACCAGAGCTAAGCAGGGATAAGGCACTCAGAGCAGCCATACTGTCTGCACAGACTCTACACAGGTGAAAAGCAGAAACAAACTGGGCTGTTATCTACCTTCATGCTTTCAGCAAAGTATTTGCATAAAATATCTTACAGCAGGCTTAAGCCTCTCATAAACTCAGAACACAATTCTCTGGCTGTGTTTTGCAGAAAGCAGAAATCACAGCAAGGTACTTGAGATAAATAATCCTAATTTTTAAAAGGCAGTCAGCAGGGTTCTCCTGTAAAAAGTCAGGTAGAAGGGCTTTTTATCCCCACTCTAGACTCTCTGGGGTAGTAAAAGGAAGCATGTTTTCATCTTGTCTGCCTGTTAACAATTTAAAAACAAAAGAAGCTTCTCACAAACCCAAACTGTGCCTAATGAATCAGATACTGTGCTGCATTCTGCAAGGATGGTTGCTAATTTTTACAGCATGCTCTGGGCTTTCTTCAGGATGAGGCAATTCTCCAGCTTCAACCCCAGGTTTGGCATATTTATTAACCTAGTGTATGATTTGTGGCTGTACGTTAGCAGGAAGACAAATGTTTCGTCGTCTCCCTGTGAATACTCCTTGGCACGGAGAAGCAAAGAGATTTGTCTCTCCAAATCCTTCCAGCATTAACTCAGCCTTTGCAAAGTCACAGGGCTCTGGCCCAGTCTGTCTGGTCCTAGAAGATGCAGAGTCCAGAATACTGGAAATTATGATGACAGGTTAGGTGAGGCCAGTCACTTTGTTGGTTTCTATCCCCCCCCCCTTTCCTCTCTGCAGAGCCTTGCAGGATGTGATGTACTGTGCAAGAGATTAGCTTTAAAGCACTTTTATTACTGCCTAAGGGAAAACCCAGAGCTGCTCAGACAGAAAACAATTCTGCTGACACAGCTAGTGCCCAGTCATCCCTGTGCCTGCTGTGCTCTCTGTGCTGCACAAGCCTGAGGTCAGGAAGGATTTTAAGCACACCTAGCTTTAAGCTTCAGTGGTTTTCCTTGCATGCTGGAGTCAGTTCCCTGGACATGACTGTACCAGCTTATGCCAGAGAGGTGGTAGAAATCTCATCCCTGGAAACATTCCAGGTCAGCTTGGACAGGGCTCTGAGCAACCTGATCTGGCTGAAGATGTCCCTGCTCACTGCAGGGAACTTGCACTAGATGACCTTTAAAGGTCCCTTCCAATGTGAACCAGCCTGATTCTGTGATTCCAGAGAGAGTTACTGGCAGAAAGCATGAGGCACTGTAAGCACAGCTATGAGAACAGGCATGGCTGCACCCACTGCTCTCTCCAATCCTGTTTTGCAGTTCAGATCGATTTGCCCCCCACCATGCACATCTCCAGAGGACTCCCAGGCCTCTACACAGCTGTACAGATGCATCTGCACTGGGGTGGCCTGGACCTGGAGACCAGTGGCTCTGAACACACCATAGATGGGATGAGATACTTCGCAGAGGTACTTGTGAGCAGAGTGGGCTGGAGGGAGGGTGTGTGGCTGGCCTGACAATGGGGAAATGGGAAGCTGCAACACACAGACTGCAGGGAGCAATGCAGAGGCAGAGCCAAGTGGGAGAAATGGAGCTCCCTTAGGTGCAGGTGGTTGGTGCAGTGCAAAGGCCAAACCTGATGGTGCTGGCACAGAAGGCTATAAGAAAAGCTGTTGCAATGGTACTGATGTCCTTCAAAGACAGAATTGTTCCTCCACATTCATCACAAACCCATTAAATTAAAGCTCATTTTGGCTGTGCTGTGAGGCACAAGCAGCAGGAGGTGGGATGGTGACTCTCTCTTCAGTCTGCTTTAAAGCACTGAGGAAGTAATTTATCACTTCTTCCTAAATAATTCTGTCTCTCTTCTGACAGCTGCACATTGTCCATTACAACTCTGCTGACTACTTGAGCTTTGAAGAAGCCAAAGACAAACCAAATGGTCTGGCTGTCCTTGCCTTCCTGTATGTGGTAGGTTGGATGCCCATGCTGAGCAAGGCCAGGCTGTGATCACTGCTTGTGCTGCAATCACAATCTAAGCAGGTCCAGGCACAAGCAGCCTGTCCTAGGTTTGCACATCCATCTGATGCGATGACATCTGCCACCAACCTGAGGAAGCTGGGCCATAGCAGGGATGTTCTTCTCTTATGTCAGCTGAGGCTCACACAGTACAGTGTGGGAACCCCAGAAAAACTTTCATAAGTTCAGATGGGGCTATCAGGTGTGGCAGCCTTAAGGCTTTCATTTTGTGTGGATTCAGAAGTGGTGAAAAAAGATCCTTCTGGTTCACTCTTCTAGCCAAGATCTACGTGTACATACCCTGTCATACCTAGGACTGCCCAGCCTACCAAGAGATCCGAGATAATATTTGGTTTTTTGTCTCCCAGTTCATCAGTGAGTCCCCCAAGGTGAGCAGTAGCACAGAAGGAACAGGCAGCTCACTAACTTGTTGCTCAACTTTCTCTGCTGTGTTTAGGATGGACACTTTGAGAACACCTACTACAGTGAATTAATTTCCAAACTGGCAAAAATCAGGTTTGCAGGTAGGACCTGAGAATGCCTTTCTCCATCCTTGATATTCTCAAAGCCTGTTTGTATGGGCTGGGTCTGAGGACAGACATTTTGCAGCTGCCTTGCTTGCAGTTACATGGCCAAGCACCCTCAGCCATGCACAACTTCACACCTCCCCTGCCCATGCATCTCAAACTGCAGCCCACACAGCAGGGTGGTGTGGAAGGTGCTCAAGGCATCAACAAATATAGTCATGGTAGGTTTATGCAACACACTGCAGCTCCATCAGATAGCAACATTCACTTCCCTCTGTCTTCATAGAGCTTTTAAGGTTGGAAGAGACCTTTGAGATCACCAAATCCAACCACTCTCCTGGAGCTCCAAATTCCACCACTGCCGCTAAACCTCATCCCTCAGTGCCACATCCACACATCTTTTAAATCCAGGGATGGTGACTCCAACACCTCTCTGGTCAGCCTGTTCCAACACTTGATAACCCTTTCTGTAAAGAAATTTTTCCTGATATCCAACCTGAGCCTCCCCTGGCACAACCTGAGGCCACTTCCTCTTGTCCTGTCATTTGTTGCACGTGAGAAGAGACCAACCCCCACCTCACCCCAGCCTCCTTTGAGGTAGTTGTAGAGGGCAATGAGTTCTTCATCCAGTTGCCAGAGGTCTACCACAGCAGTGCTTCGGGCAAAGTGATTTGGCAGCCTAACTCCACTCCCACCTTTGTTCTCAGTTAACTGTTAATATTGCCTCTCTCTTTCCTTTTGAGGTCAATCAACAAAGCTCAGTTCTCTGGATGTCCAAGCCATGCTGCCAGAAAACCTCTCACACTTCTACAGGTACCAGGGCTCACTAACAACCCCACCTTGCTCTGAGAGTGTGATCTGGACCATCTTTCATTCTCCTATTGTCCTGTCACACACACAGGTAAGTGACAGCTATTTACCAGACAGAGCAGCTTCTCTCTCCTCCATGCTTCACCTTTCCTTTTCTGACCCCAGGAACAGCCTAACAGGGAAGTATTTCTCATGTGTGGCTTTTGGGATAGACTCCTAAACAACTGGAATTACTAGCAAGGGAGAGCTTCTATATAGCAGCAGTTTTCCTGAGATCTAACAAAGCTCTCAGCCATACTGAAACACTATGAAAAAGGAGAGATCAGTCAGGTCAGGGTCACCAAGCCAAAAAGTACTGCAAGAAAGTGCAAAAAAATCCCTCATGAAAACAACCAAAATCCCACCAGAACAACCAAAACCCCCACCAGAACAACCAAAACCCTCACTTGAATAACCTAACTCCCCACCAGAATAACCAGAAGCCTTACCAGAATTACCAAACTCCCCACCAGAACAACCAAAACCCCACCAGAACAACTAAAACCCCACCAGAACAACCTAACCCCCACCAGAACAACCTAACCCCCACCATCAAAGAGCCATTCATAACATGAAAATAATTACAGAATAATTGGCACAGTTTTAGAAGAGTATTTGTGGGGTTTTTTTCTTGTCTACACTTACAGTATGCAGTTATGCTGGATCATTTTAGGCCTGCTGTGAGTTTTGGCTGTCTGACAGGGGAGGGTTTGTCCAGGCTCCAGAAGCATTACAGAGGACCTTGTTGAGCATTGGGTAGCAACCTCACTCGTCCTAGCAGCTGAACACCATCACATGGCAGGATCTCCTCTTCTCTCTGTCTGCCTTGCCAGGACAAAGACTTCAGCAAGGGAAAAAGGAACACCAGTTAAATAAGCTTACTGTTGAGGCTTGCTGAGTGATTCATCTTCCTTAAGGAAAAAAGCATCAGAAACGTTTTTTTGTTTCTGGGAGAGCAAGATAAAGTGGAGGCTGCAGTGGTGGAGGGTCACAGTGTGTTCTCATTTGGGAAAGAAAGGCTCTTCTTGGCAGGGGAAAGGCTAACAGGCACTTGTGAGAAAGCAGCATGCTTCAGACCAGCAGCAAAATCTCCATCCGTGCATACCACCAGGCAGGTGTTAAAAACCTCCTGCAGGCAAAATACCTCTATCACGAATTAGCTGATAAAAGCCCTCTTGTTCTCTTCCTTTCCCTCGCTGATAGTCAACAAGAGACCCTGCGGGTTCCTGCATAACAAATCGCTAGGTTTAACCCGGAGCTGCAGGATCTGTACTGAAGTTCTAGGCAGAGCTGCTGCTCCCGTTGCCCTCTTTAACAAGCCTGCCCTGCTCGCAGATCAGCCTGCTGGAGGGCACCTTGCTGGACTGGCACAACAGGACACTGCGCAACGACTACCGGCACGCTCAGCCCCTCAACGGGAGGGTGGTGGAGTCCTCCTTCAGACCCAAACCTACCCAAGGTAAAGGCACTCAACGCACAGGTCTCAGGCTTGCCTCAGGGAAAGGCAAGAAACCCATGGGTTGTAAATCACTTAAGCTGGGTATGCTGGAGATTACCTTTCCCAATGTCCCTGCACAGCAGGTAGAGATGGCCCCTGTGCCTCTGCCCCCTGCCAGCACGACTTGCTTCCAACGGCGCAGTGATGGCTGCAGGTCGGGTGGCAACCCCCCACCTCACCCCAGCGCCCTTTGTTTTGTGTGGCTGCCTTTTGTTTTGCGTGGCTGCCCTTTGTTTTGTGTGCCTGCCCTTTGTTTTGCCTGCAAGGGCATCCCACAGATCTCCAGCGTAAATGCTGCTCTGTGGCAGGACACCATACCAGGTTCAGGTGGGGCTGCATCCATATGGATGAAGTGTACCAGCCCTTATAGAAACAGCTCCGGCATGGCTTACTAGCCAAGCATGATATGGAGGTGAGACACTGCATTGTAAAACAGAAGTTTTCCCCAAACCTTCTACAATGTAGAAAGCAGAAAATCCACCATGTACAGATCCTGGCTTTCTGTAAATCCAGCTGTCTGGTTGCTCTAGAACAATGCCACCCAGAAGAATTCAGCCTCAAATTGGAACAAATCCAGGTGCAGCTCCAAGATATGAAGAGAGAGATGCTGAATGGAGTAAGCCACACAGGTAAGAAACAATCTATTCAAGTCCAGTTTACCATGCAAGGATGTTGCCCTTGCTCTGTTGTCCTCAAAAGTCTAAATCACCAACAGCTTTGGTACTGAGAGGTGCTGGGAGAGTTTTGTCCCATATCTAGGCCTGCTGGTGGGAATTCTTCAATTACAGCATCATTAAAGCTAAACCCTAATCTAGCTACTCTCACAGCTTTCTCCTGCAATGTGTAAGCACTTTCTAATAAACAGTGGGGAATTTCAGCTCATGGTTCCCCTAGGATAGATAATCATCATCTCTGTTTTACACAAGATGAGGAAAAAAGAAGAAGGGGGGGTGGAAATTACTTTCCCAAGCAATTGGGTGAGGGAGCTAAGATTTTAATCTTTTCAGGCCCCTTCCCTATTGGTATGACACACACCAGGAGCTGTGGCTCCAGCCAGCCAACACTGCCACATCCTGCGGGTATGTCCTTCAGGATTTGGACTGATGTAAAAGCACAACAGGAAATCTAGCAGCTGGCTTTTTGGTTATTGCAGGTCTTAAATCCAGCACTTTTCCAGCTTTCTACTTCCCTGTGGAAAACATTGAGAGTTTTGTGACCGTTCATCCTCTCCATGATATGTCTCTTCAAGCCTTCACCTTATGTTTCTGGACCAAAGCCCAGCATGATGGCACTCAGACTGTTCTTTCCTACTCCACACAGGAGAGGGATAATGAGCTAGTGATGACTGTGGGCTCAGATGTGGGATTGGGGATAGGAGGCCATTTCATCAGCTTCCCTCTCTTCCACAAGGCACAAGACTGGCTGCACTACTGCGTGGCATGGGCTTCCCAGTCTGGAATGGCAAATTTATGGCTCAATGGAGCAGCTGGTAAAGAAAAGAATATCCAGAAGGGGTATGTGAGCCAGGCTGGAGGGACACTTGTCCTAGGGAAAGACAGAGACATTCTTCTTGGGACATTCTCCAATGGTTTTGCAGGGTGGATGACTCATGTGAACCTGTGGAGCCAAGTTCTCAGTGCTGCAGATGTCCGGGCACTTGCACTGTGCAAACCAAGCCAGCTGAAGGGAGATATCATAGCGTGGGGAGAAACCTCTATGACCCTCTTGGGGGGAGTGGTTCTGGAGTCTGACACCAGCTGTCAGTGACCTCAGGGTTTAGGGTTTGGTTTTTTTGTTTTTTTCTTTTTCAGTGTTTGGGGGTTTTTTGTTTGTTTGTTTTCTGAAAGCAGCAGAAGAACCCAAACTGCTTGTTGGGGAAACTGGGAAAAACTTAGATACTGCTTGCTCATTTCTCCTGTGTAGGGTCATTACTCACCTGCTAGTGCTCCAGGTCATTTTTTTCCAAGAGAACAAAGCCCACACCAGTGAGACAGAGGCAAAGAGCAGAACTTGGCATAGCCCAGCACCATGCATGCCCTGTCAGTCTCAGACATGATTTAAGTCTCCATAGGTAGAGCTTCCTACACGCCAAAGGGCTGCACTCTTTGCTCAAAAGAGCCACTTTTCAAACAAAATTGATCTCACCCTTCACTCAGTCTCAGTTTCTCACCATCTCCCTTGCATACCTCATTCCTTCCCATTTCTTCCCAAATCACCACCCCTTCCCCTGCAGATGTATCACATTGGAACTGGTCCTTAAAGCCCTTGCAGGACAGTTCAGCTCCTACACAATAGCTGTGCTTCAATCAGTGCCTTCATGACTGTGCATGGATGGAGGGACAGAGATGGCAACAGCTTCTTTTTTAACCTGTAAACATCAGAAGTTTGAGGGCAGCTATAAAATTCATTTTCTAAGGTTGATCATGGGAAGGATTATCTCCACCAACACAAAGTCCATGCCAAGCTGTTCAACAATTCTGCTTTTTTTTTGTTTCAAAACAGAGGGCAGCAGCTCCATGTTAATTACGTTTATTTCTCCATGTTAAATTCTGACATAATTAACCCTAAAAGCATTTAAACTAATAAATACTTTAAGAAATTTTTTTTTTTAAATCAGTGTGCACTTTGTTTCCAGGAGTCAGCACTAGGCCTTAGACTCATTTTTTTCCAAACCAATTTAGCCTTCAGTGCTTCAGATGCTCTCAGATGACACAACCAGAAACCAGTAGCAGGACCAAGCTCCAAACCATCTGAAGACTTTTTCAAGTGGTTTCAAGTACCTGAGAACTGAGTTATTTCAAAACCTAAATTTAAGCAACTCACTGGGAGAAGCTAAAGACAATTTTTTACATGCTTGCAAACACAGGCTCCAACCTGTAGCCCACTGCACAGGAATCAACCTGAACCAGACTCCTGCAATGCAATCAGGGAGGTTCTTCCTGAGTTCAATGTCTCTAGAGGACAAATGAGCTTCAACTGGCTCATGGGTACAGAGAAGGGATGTGGGGGTTATTAAAGGGCTAAGAGAGGGACTGTTGCTCTTTGGCAACTGAAGCATAAACACTAGGAAGTGAAATGAACTAAACAGCTCAAGGACTGGAGCAAATGGGTCTAAATTGGTTGTGAATAAACATCAGCCAGATGGATGACTCCTAATGTCAAGAATAAGGCTTTGGAAGGACTCAACAACCACTGAGGTCTAAGTTTGGTTTGAAGAAGAGTTGGATGAACAGAGTGGGGGTGAGATTACAGTGATAAGCATTTGCACTTTGGGATCTTTGGGGCACAGAAAAGGACAAGAGTTGACAGGATAAAAGCCATTATCAGCCCACCCAAAAAACAGGACAACTGACACTTCATCCCAAGAGCAGCACCTCTGCTGGACCCCCAAATACATGATTGCCACTTCCTCAGTGCAAATCCCAGCCTACAGCCTGGCTTGTGTCACCTGAGATGTGTCAGTCAGGAGATCAGGGGCATACATCACCTCATGACACAGGTTAGTAGATCACAGGAGCTGAGCTGGCTGGGTCACAGCTTAGTGCTGGATGTTGCTTTCTTCTCTGCCTCCCCACCTGAGACAATGTGGAAATCCTTAACCTCTTTTTCATCTTCCTGAAGCTCCACATTGTTCCTCTTGGCCATGATCTTGTAGATTTCCATGAAGGTTTTGTTCTTTGTCTCAGGAATTATAAAAAAGATGTAAGCCATAGTGGCAAGGCAGACAACACTGAAGATGAGGAAGCAGTAGGGCCCCAGTCCAGCCTAGAACAACAAAAGAAGACAGAGCAGGGATCAGAGGGATACTCCAGTTTTGTATATGACATGATTTGGACCTGCAATAGCCATCCAAAAAAACAGATACAGTGGTGTTCACATGTTTTAAGTTGAAAGATTTGAAGTTAGGGGTGGTTCTAGATTTTGTCTTCCCATGCCACCACCCTGGATTTATTTGAGAGCACCATGGATTTACTAGAAAAGGGGGGTGAGGGTCTCCTACATCAGCAAAACTAAACTCAACAGCTCCCTTTGCACAGGCTAATATAAGCAACTGCAGGATGTATGGGTCTGGGACACTACTGCTGAGCAGCAGTTTTACCTGATGACCTAACGATCAAAAGCTAAAACTGGATCCCTGGGAGCCAATTCTCCACCATCCCCTAACGGAATATGGGAAAACTGCAGTCTTCTTCATGCTCCTGAATTCAGGATGAGGCATTCACCTGGAAAAAGAACTGCTTTATTTTAAACCACATGCAACAGACTTGATAAACCCAAGCTGATTAACATCACTTTCCCTCCCTTAACCTGTAACCCTGCATAGAGCCACTGGGAATCAGCTTCACAGCTCTCAGGATTGAAAGGTGTCTCAAAGGGCACAGGGGTGTAGATACCAGTTAGAAGCTGCAGTCTTTCCCTGCCTTGTGTGATTGCATCTTACCTCCATGTAGAGGAACACAAGGCCCAAGGCGAAGTAGCCAAGCCAGTGCACAGAGCCACCCACCATGAAGGCTGCAGGCCGGGATGACTGCAGGAACATCTCAGTGATCATCATGAAGGGAAGTGGACCTGGAAGGCAGATGCAGATTTGTAAACCCCAAAGGCAATTCTCCCACTCTGAATTCCTAGATGACACTGTTCGGTTCAGCAGCAGGTGATGGTTTGTAAACCACCAGTGTTTAGAAACACCAATAAATCAAATAAGGGATTAAACACAAAACCCAGCACAGCCAAATGACTTTCCTAGGCTCGCACTGAGCGATCAGCCTCTCCTCTCCCATGGCTGCACCTTAATCATGAACCTATCTCCAGCACAAATTGCAAAATGAGATCAATAAACACAAACTGTCTCCCCAGGGAGCACCCCGGGAGCAGCAACTGAGCAAGTCACTGCTGCTTGAAAAAGAAAACCAAAGAATCAGCCCAACACGTGTTGGGGGAAGATCTCCTGGAACAAGCCCTCCAGCCCATGCCCTGCACTGCCATCCCGTGGCACGGCCCAGCTGAAACAGGCCATGTGCTCATAAACCAGGTCAGGCCACCAGTCCAGCCTGGTGTTCCCTCTCCAGCAGTCTCCCTACCCCCAGTGCCTGAACCTGCCTGATGGCACCAAGGGAACAGGAAAGGTTGTATGTAATTCCATCTGCCAGTGGAACCCCTATGGGAGTTTCAGCCCACATTCTTGCACCCAGCAAGGGTCTGGCAGGGCTGTCCAAGCTAAACAGACAGCTCTGCCATGCTGAGAAGCTGAACTGGGACAAAGCCTTTCCAATATCCATGTCTATCTGCACACCTCCTTTCTGCAAAGTGATCTACAGGACCACACAAATCATTTGAGTTGCTTCTAATTTGATTTGTTGCCTACAGATGCAAGCATACAACATCTCTGCCAGCTGGTAGGGCTCACTGTCTCAGCATAGTTTTGCTTCGGGTCTTACTAGGGGGAATCTCAGGCACAAGCACAACTGTAACTGTGGTCAGGGAGTGGAAGAGGCAGCCAGTCACTGGAACATACTGGGTTCAGTTTCGGGGCACTCACTCCAAGAAGGACATTGAGGTACTGGAGTGAGTCCAGAGAAGGGCAACAAAGCTGATGAAGGGTCTGGAGAACCCAGCTGAGGAGCACCTGAGGGAACTGAGGTTCTCAGTCTGGAGAAAAGGAGGCTGAAGGGAGACCTTCTGGCTCTCCACATCTCCCTGAGGAGGTTGAAGTGAGGTGGGTGATGATCTTTTCTCCCTAGTAACTAGTGACAAGATGAGAGGAAATGGCCTCAAGGTGCACCAGGGGAGGTTTAGGTTGGACATTAGAAGAAACTTCTTCACTGAAAGAGTTCTCAAACACCAGATCAGGCTCCCCAGGGAGGTGGCTGAATCCCCATCCCTGCAGGTGTTTGAAAGCCACAGAGAAGTGGTGCTGAGGGCCATGGTCCAGCACCAGCCTTGGCAGAGTTAGAGAATGGTTGGGCTGGATGATTTTCAAGGTCTTTTTCAATCCAAATGATTCTATGATAAATGAGTCAATAACTGGCAATCACCAAGGTGCGTGGCCACACATAGAAGAAATCTGATCTCCTTGGAGCAGCTCTGGAAAGCTTTTGATCTGAAATTGAACACAATACTTGGCTTCACCCAGCATGTGAAGGAGACTGGGCTGGGCTGGGCTTACTTACCAGCCCCAATACCCTGTCCAATGATGTAAACGATGACAGACACTATGCTGATGTAAGACATCCACGAGACAGTGGCCTGTGAAGAATTGAATCCTGGGTTAGATGTGGTTCCTAGCTGAACATCACCAACACATTCATGGCAGGGCTGGTGGTAAGGCATTCTAAACCCAGCACCACCTTCCAACAGAGGGATGCAACAGGGACTGAACATGGAGTACTGGAAGCAGCATTCAGACAAGCAGGACCATAGATTTTCCTGGGCTTACTTTAGGCAGATACACAACTACAGAGGNCATGAAGTGAATGGGAAGACCATTCATCAGTACCCAATCCCAGTGAGGACTGTGTGGAACAAAAACTTACAGCAAGCAAAGTCATGACAACGTTGATGGCACCTATGGAGACAGTGACATACTGAACGCTGTCTTCTTTCACACCTGCTGACCGGAAGATTCTGTCTGTGTAGTAGAAGACCTGCAGCAAAACCAAGGCTGTCTTCAAATGTGACCAAAGGCAAAACAGAAGAATCCCATCCTGGCTGCTTTTCCATCCTGGAACTGCTGCACAGAAGCCCAACAACTGAATTCTCTCCTTTCTGGGGACATTGGTGTTTGGATCCAGACACAAGCACCTTACCCTAAGTGTCCAAACCATCCTTACTGAGTCTCTATCTGGGACAGGGGAGTACTGGATTTGGTACTGGCCAGGGTCAACCCACCACAACGTGAGGTGTCCTAGGTGCTAGCTCTTGTGCCAGCACTGCCTGACAGCACCCACCCTACGCTTGCCACCCTGCTGGCCTTGCCCAGGAGCTTCCCGCTCACCGCATTCACTCCCGAGAGCTGCTGGCCCATCATCATGACAATGATGGAGATGAGCTGCCACCGCAAGCCTCTGTAGGTGAACAGGCTGAGGACAGAGATTTGTCCTTCTTCCTTTTCTGAACGGTCTTCTTGGCGCATTTCTTCTATCTCCTCATCCACATCATCCCTGCCTCTCAGCTTCTGCAGAGCTAGTTAGGAGAGGAAGGTGAGTTACGGACCCAGGCAGCAGGTCTACAGTGAGCACTCCTGCTTCAAATCAAGACAGAACAATATGCAAGTCATGGCCAGCAGAGCTTCCGTGGTGGGAAGTCAGGGATTCACACATGCACAGAAAGGAGCAATGTTGCAGGAATTCCATCCACCAGCACCATGTCAATACAGAATCACCCACTTGCTTACTTGTCAGCCATGCCCCACAGTCGGATCTACCCCATTCCACCTCCCCTTCCAGTAAAGGATGATGCTCTACCTTTCCGTGCTTGCTCTTCGTTGCCCTTCTGTATCAGCAGGTACCTGGGACTCTCAGGGAAAAAGGGCAATACAAGGAGTTGAATGAATGATGGGATCCCAGTGAGCCCCAGCAGCACAGGCCAGCCTGTGAGACAAGATGGCAGCCATCAGAAATCGTTCCCCAGTGGAGCCCACAGAGAAGTCCCAAGGCAGGGCTTTACCTGCAGCATTCCCAAGGATGCTGTTGAGACCAAAGATCTGAGCAATAAGGATCCCACTGGTAACAAAGATCTCTGGTACTATCCCAATAGCACCTCTCAGACTTCTGGGGGCCACCTCTCCAAGAAACATGGGAACCACATTGGAAG
>VXBD01012065.1:8035-29112 GCA_013399975.1 Indicator maculatus | reverse complement strand
AGGCACAGGACAGGGGGGACAGAGTAGCTCTGTTTTTCTGTGGGCCGCAGACTGCGCAGCTCGGAAGCGCACGCTGACCTGAACGCGGCAATAGGGGTACGCACAGCGAGAGGCACTGCGGGTATCTGTAGTCGTTCACCTCTCAGGGAGTCAGCCGGGAGCAGAAATAGTCCTCAATGAAACGATGCCTTTCAGCTTTCCCAGCCAAAGGCACTCAGTTACAGAAACTTAAATTTCTATTTTCTCGTTTATTTCTCCGTGTTGTGGCGAAGTTTGCTGTTCTGCTGCCCATCCCGGAGTGCAAAAGAGGGCTACTGCAGCCCTAGTTCACTTCTGTTGGGATGGTAGGATTTAATTTTGGAGTATGGGGCTACTGACTGCAGCTCCCACCGCACGGGGCACTGGAAAGGTGGTGTTAGGAATCTGGGATATTTGATGCTGAGTGTTCTGTCAATTCAGTCTTTTCTGCAGGCTTTAGTAGCCAGATTGCCAATTTGTCAAAGGTTTGCTCTGGGAGCAGAGAACAAAAAGATTTCATGGGGGTCCTGGGTAAAATGATGCTGCTTCTTTTTTCTTTCTTTAAATAAACTAAAACCCCAAACCAATTCAACAAATGAACAAAAAAACAACACAAAGCAAACCGCTGCCAAACCAAACTAATCAAAAACCCCCAAAACCCACACAAGCACCAATTTCCCTTGCCCCAAAACACCCAAATAAAGCCCAGAAAACAAAAGACGATGTGGCTTAGAAACAGGTACCAACCCATCCCAACATGGTATGAACTGATACATCACTGTGCTTTGTGGTGGACACTGAAAAGCTGGTAACACCCCTCATAACCTCAAAGCTTGCCCCATGAGACGTGTGCTGGAGACCTCTTAGGTTGGAGATCTGTAGTGAGAACAAGCTAGTTTTTCTTTTGGAAGCTTATGAAGTGTGTGGCTTACTGCCTCAGGAGAACCACAACAACCGTTAGGCCTTTTCTGATCCTGTGGTACCATCGCCTTTCCTTTTCTCCCTAGTTGTTGATGCAATTTTTGTGTCCACCACAGTTGGTCACCTCCCACCAAACAGCCTTTCCAGACCTAGTTTTGCGTACTGGAAGCACTTCGTATGCTGCTTTCTGTGCCCCTTCCCTTGCCTGTGCCGTGTCATGAGCATGCCCTTTTTTCTTTGATGTCAACACCAGAGGAGCTAGGATGTGGGTGAGCAGCAGTGTCATGAGATGTTGACAGCTTGTTGGCTTTTCCTTTTTCTTACAGCTGGTCTCTGCTGCTCTTGTGTCTATGGTCCCCTGTGGCAGACAGAGGCAGCTAGTGCATGTGCCCTGTACTGCTTTGGGGAGGTGCAGCTGCTGTCGCTGGCTCAAGAGAAGTAAAGCAGGAAAGCTTTATCACCCAAGGCACCTTGCTTTGAAACCTGCTGCTGAGAGGATAAAATGACAGAGAAATCCAGACTGCCTCAGAACCCAGCTCCTGAACACCTCAGCTCAGCAGCACAGGCTCTCGCAGAAGCTAGTGCCAGCAAAGGAAGGAGACAACCCATACAAATAATAAATTCCTTAGAACTGCTTTCTATAGGCATGCATGGATGAATAAACCCTTTGTGAACTATGAGGAGAGGTGCTTTTATGGCCCCTGTTGTAAGATCCTGTCTGCAGCCATTTGCTTCTTGGTGTGCTTCCAGTCAAGTACAGGCTTAGGCATATAGCAATTTGAAGTCCAAAATGTGTGGGGTTGTTGTATGAATGCCTAAAATAACTGGGCAGTAACCTAATTTGTGTGATCCATGCTTGAATCTTAGAGTGTTCTACTTACCATCATGACAGCACATAATGAAAGTCATACAGAGGAACGTGGGTCCTCTGGCTGAGAAAACAACAACATACACACCCAGAAAACACACCCTGTTTTCTTATTGTTTTTGTCTTTTTTCCCTTTCAACTGCAGAAGTATTTCAGCAGTACAGTAGCTGTCTCACATACACAGTCACTCAACTATGGGGGCCTTTGCTGAGCATGTGCCTGCAGTACCTCCCACCTTTATCATGACCATAAACAGAGCATATTTCTCTCCCCTTAGCCACTGGAGAGAGAGCATGTCTGTCAAAGATATGCAAGTCAACCCTGGGGGAGTTGGAAATACAAATAATTTTTGTGCATCATTGGATTGCTATATGCTGTGTCATACCCAGGAATCACTTGACAGGATGGTGAGCCAGTAGATGGCTCTTGGCAAATGCAGGGGAGAATCACTTCTAAAGACACATCTCTACCCTTCAGGACTGTGGCTTTGTTACTCCTTAAAGTCAGAGAACATGACTTGAGGAAGGACAGAGTAGAAATCCAGTGAAGACTTCAAAAATTAGTCCTTAGTTTCTCTTGCAAAAGCTCTGATGAATGTTCATGCCACCCATGCATGGTAAGAATGAGTTACTACACTCCTTCATGTGTGGAAAGACTGTGAAAGAGAAAGTTGGCAGGCCTAAATTTAGGTGCCCCCAAGTGCATTCATCAGCACCACATAGATATAGACCAATAAAAAGAGCTGTATTTTTTTGAGAGGCCCCAATGTGACTCTCACAAACATCCAGGCAGGATGAAAATTTAACCTCTTTTAATTATCTTCAAAGCTCCTGTGACAGAAGGCATCTGTTTTTACAAACTTTACTTGTGCTGGTTTCTGTTACTTGTTAGGTGAGAGCAACATGCACCAGCAGTGGGGAAGGCCTATAACTAGTGGTGAACCTCAGTGTACTCAAAGTCAGGCTTGCAGGAGGTTTGGGGAGCTCAACAAATTATGTTCTTAGCTCTTTCCAAGCTGCCAGGAGAGGTAGGAAGCAGGGTGGGAAAGGTGGGCAGCAGTGATCCCTGGCAGGACAAGCAATTAGTAGGGATTAAACTGTGGTGTCTGAATGAAGGAGCCAGAGCTGTGGTCTGTGGTTGCAGTGTAATGTTCCCACAGCCCCACATGTGCCTCTGCCAGAGGCTTTCTAGCTGTGTTTCCCTGTTGGCAGACAAGAGCAAGCAAACCTTCTGGGCTCTGGAGACATGGCTCTCCATTCCAAGGCTTGCTTTTGTCTTTTCTGCTTTGTGAGGCAGTGTGTGTTGGTGGCTGGAGGAAATGCCATTGAGCAGTGAGACCTGAGGTAGGCTGGGAGTCTGCATCTGGACATCCCAGGGGCAGCACTACAAAGCATTCGCCAATGTAAAGCGAGCTCTTGGAAGCTTTGGGCTCTGATACACAGTGGTCAGTCATATTCCATTTCCCTGTAGGTAAGGCCTCAAGTTCTGCCAGGGGAGATTTAGACTGGATATTAAATCGGAAAAATTTGTTTACTGAAAGGGTGGTCAGGCACTGGAACAGGCTGGCCAGAGAGGTGGTGGAGTCACTGTCCCTGAAGGTGTTCAAAAAACATGTAGATGTGTCCCTTGGACAGATGGTTTAATGGCCATGGTAGTTGGCCTTAGAGGTCTTTTCCATCTGAAACAATTCTATGATTCTGTGTGACAGAGAGAAAGAAAACCTGAAAACGAGAGGCAAGAAAAGAGGAAGAACAAAGGAAAAGACCCAGGTCCAGCAGTTTGTATTAACTTCTTACAAGTCGGCCCCTCCAAGCTCCCATGAACATACCTGAGACAAATTTTTGTCTCCCCAAAACATTAATCATCCAACCACTCAAATGTGTGACGCAGTAAAAGAGATAGCTACAGAGAAATTATTACTATGGCCATGGCATGGATGAGTCAGTCATGTCCAGTATTAAACAATATTACAAAGAGCTGCAGAAATGAGGAAGCTGCTAAAGACACCATGTCCAGGCAGAGCTGCATCAGATTCTATCACAGGAAGGCCAGGCTATTTGCCAGTGGGAATTAGGAGTGTTGCACCTCACCCTGACACTGCAACAAAGCATCAGCCTTTAATTGTACTTTCCCTTGCCTTCCAGCCTGCTCTCCTGGAAGATTTTGCTTTTGTAACTGACCTATTAAAGGTGCAATAAATATTTAATAATTAGATATGTGTGCTCGGTGTTATGCCAGCATAAGTCATGGAGCAAACATACTTCTCTGCCCAAAGATGATGTGCTCCCAATATAATTACCCAGAGTCTTTTGAACATTTGGCATAGCACATCTGGATAAAAGATGAGAGAAGCTCAGTTTAAAAACAAACAAAAAAAAAGAACAAGGATCTTGGCCACAGTTCACCTCCCCTGACCAAGGAGGAAAATTGGTTATAGCAAGCACTTCCTCCTGAGAGCCAAGAAAAATCATGTGTTACTGGCCTCCCACTCGTTACTGCTCCAGTTTTACTGTGTTCATTGGAGAACAGAATCTGAAAACACTCCAGAACTGACAAAGGTGGTACTTGGGGGCTCTGTACTAGAAGGAACTCGTTTGTTTCTTTTTAAAGAAAGAACTTACAGAATCATGGAATCACACAGGTTGGAAGAGACCTCTAAAGGTCATCTAGTCCAAACCCCCTGAAGGGAGCAGGGACATTCTCAACGAGATCAGGTCTCACAGAGCCTTGTCAAGCCTCACCTTCATTATCTCCAGCAGTGGGGACTCAACCACCTCTCTGGGCAACCTGTTCCAGAGTTCCACCGCTCTCATTGTAAAGAGCTTTTTCCTAATACCAATCTAAATCTACTCTAATTTCAAATCATTGCCCCTAATCTTATCACTGCAGGTCTTCATAAGCAGTCTGTCTCCCCAGCCTTCTTGCAGGCATCTTGCAGTCTCCCCAGAGCCTTCTTTTCTCCAGGCTGAACAACCCCAGCTTCCTCAGCCTGTCCTTGTAGCAGAGGTGCTCCAGGCCCCTGATCATTTCCATGGCCCTCCTCTGGACCTCCTCCATCAGGTCCATGTCCTTTGTGTATTGAGGGCTCCAGAGCTGGACACGGTACTCCAGGTGCGGTCTTACCAGAGCAGAGTAAAGTGGCACAATCGCCTCTCTCGAGGTCATCTGGGCTTATGGCATGCTCTGGGTCTCCAGAAAGGAAAGTGCCCTTGGCATGATGTTTGCAAATATGGGACCACTCATCCACACTCTCTGATATCAAGGCATTTCAGGTCTCAAGTGGAGGGACTTGACACTTGTGTAATTGCCTTAAATACCTAAAACTTAAGCTGAGACTTTCAGTCACCTCCTCTATGCTCACAGCCTCAGGGAGCAGGATGGGCTGGAGCAAGCAGACCTGCATTTTTCCTAGNTTTTCCTAAAGAGCCTTGTGTTTTTCCTAGAAGACCCTGTATTTTCTTTAGGGGATGTTGCTGGATCTATCTGCACTGCACAACCCCCACTGTGACACAAAAGCATGACACTTGTGGGGCAGGAGGGTAATCACCTCACAGTACTGCAAGGTGCTTTGGCTGGAGGTCAGCAGTGGCCAGTTAAAGGCCTGGACAAGGAATAAAGCTGAAATTTTGCACTTTGTGGTTGCTGTGCTTCTATTGGGTGTCTGCAGAATGGGACGTCAGGGCTGCACCAAGGAACACCTGGAGAGGAGTCAATTTGAGATTTTTACCTTCTTGGGAACATTTATGTTGTCACAGCTTTTTGTCTGGGGGAGAATATGTACTGGTAGTGGTTGGTCATAGGCAAACACCAGGGTCTCAGGACAAGTTCTTGGTCATGGATGTGCCTTTGAGAAAGCAAGTAGTGAGAAACAAGTGCATGTGTAATGGCTGCATGGAGGATATAAGCAAACTGGCATGTGTTTTACGTCCAGGTGGGGTGAATTGGCCTTACATGAATTCCAGGTGCCCATTAAAGCTGTTCTATCACTCCTCAGCTGCACAGGGGAGAGTAAATAGCATGGAAGGCTTATGGGTTCAGATAAGGACAAGGAGATCACTCAGCAAATTACTGTCATGGGCAAAACAAACTCATCTTGGGGAAATTAATAATTTACTACCAGTCAGAAGTCAGAGTAGGATAATGACAAATAGGAACAACCTTAAAACACCTTCCCCCATCCCTTCCTTTTTCTCAGGCTCAGCTTTGCTGCTGATTTCTCTACCTCCTCCTCACAAGCAGCACAGGGGGCCTGGAAATGGGAGTTACAGTCAATTCATCACATGTTGTCCTCACTGCTCCTTTCTCCTCAGACTCTTGCCCTGCTCCAGCATGGGATCCCTGCCATGGGAGACAGTCCTCTGTGGACTTCTCCAATGTGGGTTCTTCCCATGGGCTGTAGTTCTTCACAATCTGCTCCAGTGTGAGTCCCTTCCATGGGGTGCAATTCTTCAGGAACAGACTGCTCCAGTGTGGGTCCCTCAGAGAATCACAAGTCCTGCCAGGAAACCTGTTCCACTGTGGGCTCTTCTCTTCATGGGTCAACAAGTCCTGCCAGGAGCCAGCTCCAGCTCAGACTTCCCATGGGGGCACAGTCTTCTTCAGGCATCCACCTGCTCTGGTATTTGGTCCTCTTTAGGGCGCTGATGAGTCTGTTCCACCTTCAACCTGAATAGGCTGCCCAGAGACAACCTGCCTCACCATGGTCTTCACTTATCACTATGGCCTGCAAGGGAATCTCTGCTCTGGCTCCTGGAACACCTCTTCCTCCTCTTTCTTCCCTGATCTTGGTGTCTGCTGAGTTCTTTCTTTGACATATTTTCACTTCTGTCTCCAGCTGCCATTTTTTCCTAGTGGGCTTGGCCTTGGCTAGCAGCAGGTCTGTCCTGGAACTCTATATAAAGTGTAAGGGAAGCATCTAGCACCTTCTCACAGCAGCCACCCTTATAGTGTTCCTTCATTAGCAAAGCCTTGCCATGGAAACTCAGTACACCAGATAATCAGTCCAGTGCATTTCATTCAGAACTTGTCTGAAATCAGTACTTGAAAATTACTGAGGTACGTTTTTCACCCAAGATGAGGCTGCTCTTTGTCATTTGTGTCAGACCCTGTTCATCCCAGGGTTCCCAGCAAGGCCCACCACTGACTGGCAGGTCCCACTCAGCATCCCCCAGCAGAGTCTGCAAAGCCCTCTTGATTTTCTTCATCTTAAATGCAAGGTCTGTGAAGAATACCCCAGCCTGGTCTGTTATCAGTGAAGCAACACTCACATCTGTGTAAAAGCAGCACTCTGGATCAATGTCACACCAGGGCACTTTGCAATGTAGGGAAGCTGCAAGATCTAGTTACATTTAGTTGCCTTCTAGAAGCTTGGAAACAGAAAAAAAAAAAAAAGTCCATGCGGACCAGAGGCAGGCTCCTGAGGTCTCACTAAGTGTTTACTCTGACTGCAGCCATTGGGCTGTCCTCACATCAAGCCTAATCTGATCTCCTGGGCAAACACTTACTGGTCTAATGCCTTTTGGCAGCCTGCTGCTTGCGGGAAGCATTGTGTGAAAAGTGTTGTGGGGAAAAGGAGGTTCACTGCTTCATTCTTCTTTGCATTCAAATTACAAATTGGTACCACTGGTGAATTCTGATTTGGGGTACCTGATACTCAGAGGTCTTTTGCAGCATTTCTCTTTCTTGCTCTTCAAGCTGCCTGCTCTCCCTGACTTGCTTTTTAATTCATCCATGGCCTCTCCTGAGATTTTTTTTCCTTCCCCTTCCTCACCATGCTCTGCTTCTCTTCATCTGGAAGTAAAAGATCTAGTTCTGGCTATGCTTTCATACACCTTCACCTACCTGCACAACCTGCAGGCTGAGACACCCAGATGTTGGGCCTCCAGGCATTCCTTCATCATAACCCACAGAGATAACTGGAGACTTTGACCTTCAGCAGTGATGCACTTGCCAGGGTTGATTTTAAAATATGTGATGTAATTTGTACACTGAGTCCAGAGTACTATCAGGAGGGTGTGAGGCTCAAACCCCCTCTGTCTCTCCAATGCTGCACATGCCTTGGACCACTGTGGAGATTAATTTGGCCCCAGATTTCCTCAGATCAGAGGTCTGTTACAATGTTCTCTAAGGGAAATGGCAATCCCAAAAAACCCGAATGGGTGCTGCACATTGAGTCATCTCCACTGGCTTCTGAAGGGTGAGTGGAGCATCTTTCTTAGCACCTCCAGACAGCTCTTACATTTTGGGCTCCATCTGGGACCCTGCAATGGACTGACCTGGAGCCTGGGGAGATTTAACCAGGCACTGTAATGACCTGGCAGCTGCATGGAGGAAAAATGATGGAAAGAGAGAGGCAAGCTGGCTTTGGACCTCTGTGCCAGGGTGTGTCAGGGCCTCCATGTCACCTTATCTCTGGAGGGGCATCACATCCTTCCTTCAAGGGAGCACTACAGAGCACTACAGAGCACTACAATATCACCTCAGCACTGCTTTTTGCCCTTTCACCCATGGCTGTCTCTAGGCTGAGAGGGGCTGATAAGGCTCTTGAAATGTAGATGTGTTATTGCCTCTGCAGTCCATAAAACATCAGTGCCTCATTTCCTTACCCCGAACCAAGACTTCTCCATCTCTTGCTGCTGACTCATGTCAGGGGATGGTTGTGTGTAAATGTGGAGCTAAGTTTGAAAAATCTATGACCTGTGATTTCCTAGGGGCTCATTAGCAGAAGTGTAATCCTCACTGCAGGGAGATGTGCACAAGCTCCAGTTTCCAAAAGCAGACATGAGTTTGTATCTCTGTGCCTGAATGGGTGATGCTAAAGAGTCTGTTTACAATGCAGAGATTCTCCAGCTGACATTTTT
Source organism: Indicator maculatus (assembly GCA_013399975.1). Taxonomy (NCBI): domain Eukaryota; kingdom Metazoa; phylum Chordata; class Aves; order Piciformes; family Indicatoridae; genus Indicator; species Indicator maculatus. The sequence continues at coordinate 20,445 of VXBD01012065.1, read as the reverse complement.
CAAGGCAGTTGTGTTTTGGGGTGTGAAAAATTATGCAGTGTCCCACTGTGAACAATTTTCCAGTACAGAGATGTGTGGGAAAATGGTCACCACATCCTGGAAAAACTTAGGCTCCGTGGAGGTACCTGTAATAAAGTATCTGAAAACCAGGCCAGCCAAAATCACTAGCCAGGTCAAAACAATGAACACTTGTCTTGTGCTGAGATGCCCTAAAGCAGACAGGAAGAAACAGCTCTAGCTGGTTGCCTCATGAGACATTCATCTGCTCACTTGTCTCTTCAATGCACTTGGAGGTGGCTGTGATTCAAGGAATGACAGGAATGACCAGAGCCTCAGGATGGAGGAGCATCCTCTCCAGTCTGACTTATCCATTGACCATCTCAAGCCACTACTGAATCTATCCAGAAGAGATGCTGTAAATGGTGTCACCTATTGCAGATGCCATCTATTTCATAAGGCTTTCACTTGGCAGCTGCTTGGCTGGTGTGTATGTGCAGCTTGTGGGTTCGACCTGTATGACCAAAGTGGCCATGGGCAGACAATACCCAAGTTTATTACTGGCAAATGCCAGCAATGGGTTTTGGGCATCTGTCAGCACTGGGATTCTTGTCTCTTGGTTCAGGGATATTGGACAGGCAGCCTCCTCCTGGGCTGCCTGCATGATGTGAGAAGATGAGGAAGCCTTGGCTTTCCCTACCAGGTGTGGAGCCCATGTACCCATCTGGTGGGGACCCTCAATATCTATGGCAGTGCCCAATGAAGAGAGGAACACTGGGTCCCTGTCTATCCGCTCTATAACAAGGCTGAACCTCAGCCTCTGACCAGTGCAGTGTTTAAAGTTACTTGGCAGTGCCACCTGTGGACTGTGTGCCTCCCAGTCAAGCTATTGTCATGCACCTAGTGCAGGAGAGCATGTGGACCTTCCCTTGGTTTTCTGCTCTGTGGGGAAAGTGAACACTTCTGCAGCCAACGCTGTCATACCAAGACCCTGACCCTCTGGAGGGCAAAGGCTGTCACAGTGATGAGAGATGCAGGGAGGTGTAGCTGCTCTTTTTCCTCCCCATGCTGCATGTTTAGCTCCCCCTCATGCATGTTCTAGAGGACTGATGAAACAGCCCACCCCCAGAAACCTCCAGATGAAATGTTCAGTTGAGAGGGGAACCTGAATGTCTGTATGCATCACATGATTCTCATGGGAAGTTAATGTTTACCACCTTTATGGCTAATGAACAGGAAACAAACAATCTTGGTTTATTGCCATACAATTTCATCTCCTAGCAACACTGGAACAATTTATGAGAAGTTTCTGAGAAGTGTGACACTCATGGACTGCCTTTGGGCATCCCTGACCTGATCAAAAATGCTTCTGTGTCAGGGCAGTGCTCCTGCCACCAGAGATCAATGGGCTGGACAGCTCTCCCTAGCATGGGTGCCCCAATTGAAGGATAGGCATCAATTTCTTCCATGGTCACCCCAGGTTTGGTGGGTGGATGGTGTAGGATGCAGCAGGGGTTTCTGCAGGGGGCACACCTGGTTGTGGTCATTTGCTTTCTGGTGACCCCTGACTTTTCCCATCAGCGTTGCAGCACTGCACCTGGCAAACCCCAGTCCATAGGGATCCATGAAGCATCCTCTGCTCCAAAAAGAGTCCACTCTGACCATGGCCTGGAGGAGATCCTGACTCACTTCACAACTGCTTTAAGATTTGGAGATTTTCTTCAAGTTTGACCCAAATTCAGGTTGTAAACTTGAACCTTGCAGTGGAGCTCAGCAGGGGCCTTTCACCTGAATTTGTGTTGCTGTGCTGACTTTGTGCTCTGTCCTAGGCATATGCTTTAGTATCATGTTTATGTACTTTCCTTCTAATCCTGTCACAGCTCTAGCTTTTCCCCAGCAGCTACAAAGCACAGAAAATTTGCAGCACAGAAAGTGATAGAAATCATAGAATCATAGAACTTTAAGGGACCTCCAGAAATCATCTGGCCCAACCCTCCTGCTAATTCAAGTACACCTAGATCAAGTTGCACAGGAACACATCCAGGTGTGTTTCAAAAGTCTCCAGAGGAGACTCCACAACCTCTCTGGGCAGCCTCTTTCAGTTCTTTGTCACCCTCAAAGGAAAGAAGTTTCTTGTTAAGTTCAAGTGAAACCTCCTGTGTTCCAGTTTATACCAATTGCCCTGTGTCCTCTCACTGGGAACCACTAAAAAAAAAAAAGCCCAGCTCCATCCTCATGACCTTTAGATATTTAATGTGCATTAATAAGATCCTCTCTTAGTCTTCTCCTCTCCATGCAAATGCAGAAGTTTGTTCTTTTTTGTTAAGAACTGAAGGAAGAAAAAGCTGCAGGCAGGTAATAGGGTGATGCAATGTAAGGAATGAAAATTCACATTTTTTTTGTGTGGTTTCATGCTCTAATTTCAACATTTGCAAGAGAGGCTGCAATAACAGTGTCCAGACATGGGGTTGGTCTAGACAGGCCAACTAGTGTTTCAGAGTCCTCTGAGCTGTTAACAAGATTAAAGGCTCTCATGACTCAGTTCTCCTTTCAGTATTGGAATAAAGGCCCTGTTTTTGTCAACAGCCTCTTATAGAGAGTATGCTATCATTGCAGCAAACTGCTTTATTCTAGGGAGAGAGTTGCCTGCAAAAAGACCACCAGGAGGGAGGAAGTGGGATCTTCCAGCCTTGCACCTCTCCTAGCATGAGATTTGCACCACAAGGTTTGGCACGCTGTCTTGAGACTGCAGTTCAGTGGAGTTCTGAAACTGGTGAGTTGTTGTAAGCACGTGGCAGCTGCAGGCAGGCAGGTGGAAAGCAAGGCTGTGGTTTGCTGTTGGGTTCTGGGATCCCTGACCCAGGCAAGGATTGCTTCTCTTAAGATCAAGGCTGGTGGGTGATGGGCTCAGGGGGGTCAAAGGAAGTTTCCTAAAGCAGTCAAAATGGAGAGAACAAGACTGAGAGAGCAGCCATATCTGGACTGGTACATATCCAGTATATGACCCAACCTCAATGACTGCAATGCCTGGGAGTATTTCCAGCCTTCATCAATCTCTGGACCAGTCTTGCCCACAACAAGGGCAGTCAGCACAAATCATCCAGTGTGTGTTGACTCACAACAAAGCTAGGCTTTCCAAGAGGACCTCTGGCCTTAATTTGTATTGACTGGTCACTGATTTTTTAGGTTTTTTGAACAAGGCAGGAGGCAAAGGCTACTGAACAGCACCCTGCCTTTTTTTGTCTGCACGCATCTTCTTTTATTGTGCCCAGCTCATGTTGCTTTTGTCTGCCCTCTAGGCTGGAAATGAGCTGATGTGCATGACCTTAGGCTGAGAGGTGCTGGACAGTCTCTAATACTTGCTTAGGACTCTTGTTTCTGCAGCCCTCACACCACAAAAAGCCACACCAGACCCTGTGAAAACGACTTAGTCCTCGTTCTTTTCTATTTTATTTTTATTTAACTTAAATTGAACCCAAAACACTGTTAATGCCTCAACACCATAGCTCAAGCCTTCAGTAGCAAAATGGTATTTGCTGGGGTGTGATTTCCTAGAAAGGTGGATAAGAAACCTCATAATCTGAATTTCTTTATCTATTTAGATCTGGAATTAAACACTAACCAGCCTTGGAGCAGGACACACCAAGACCAGGTTTGATCCTGAGTGTGAATTTCCTGGCCCACATACACCTAAAATGTAGCTTCCTTTTCCCCTGTCTTTCTTGGGCACTCAGGACTGAAATATTACTAAAAGAAATGTCTTTGAGCTGCATGAAGTTTTCTGTCAGCAGAGCCAGGTCCAGGCCTGGGGAAGCTGAGGCTCCAGTTACACCTTAACACAGGTAGAAATAAATGCCCACTAAATACAGAGATCATGAAAACCTGCTGTGAAGCATATTTTGCCTTCCCCTAGTATGAGATATGACCACAGCCAGATTCACAGTCTCCTGCCCCACTGCCAGTAAGAGACCTGTTTTTTCCTGATTGCTTTCCTCTTTTGTTTGGCACAATTAAAAGATTTGCCCATTATAAGAAGCAAACACCTCTCCCAGGTGTATACCAAGGTGGAAAATCAAATAGTGATAAAAGAACAGGGCTTCGAAACAAGAAACGCCCAGCTAATCCTACAATAATTTCTTGGCAGCATGCCAGAAATACTCTCCTATGTTCAGTAATAAAACATGGTGGCCTGTATTTGATTTGGGTTTTGGTGGCCCTCTTTATTAGGTGGCATGAATATGGTGACTTGAGTAGAAGAGGATTGTTTTCCAGAAAGTGAGGATTCCTACCAGAAAACCCAAGAAAGGAATTTTTTGTTTTATCTGTGTTTTATATGTGGTATGTTAATACTACCTCTTTAATCTCTGTATATGCTGTTGGCACTAAACAAAAGGAGACAAAGAATGGCAAAATTATTATGATTGCATATTGAAATTCCCCTTTGATACATACATCTGTACCAAGAATGATCTCTATTGGCCTAACTTGTGCGTAACTTCCAGGAATGTGAAACAAGAACTGTGTTAGATGCTGAGTATATATTTCCAACTAACTTGAATCAGTGGCTATTTTAAGATGTTTTAGTGCTGGACTCACATCTCACTAATTCTGAGGTTTTGGTCTTCTCAGAAAACCAGGAGCTCACATCTCATTATATCTGAGGTTTTGGTCTTCTCAGAATCGAAACCAGGAGCAATTTGATTCCTGTTTCATTTTATTGCAAGGCTCAGGTGCAGAATGGCAGACAGTGACTTTAGGAAGGGGAAGCAGCCCATGGAAATGCATCTTTCTTCATTCCCTTACATTTACTTTATGCTCAAATTGCTAAAGTTTACATGTAGAAATTACAGGTTGACATATTGCATTGGGTTGGAAGAGACCCTCAAAGGCCATCTTGTCCAACCCTCTTGCAGTTAGCAGGGACACCTCTAACTAGATCAAGCTGCCCAGGGCCATATCAAGTTTGTTCTTTAATGTCTCCATGGACAGGGCCTCAACCACATCTTTGGGCAACCTGTTCCACTCTCATTGTAAAGAACTTCCTCTTTGTGTCCAACCTAAATCTACCCTGCTCCAGTTCCAAAATATTGCCCTGTTGCTACAAGCTCTTTGTGGCAGTTTTAGACTATGCCTTTAAAATTTTTCACAGATCTTGAGCAGAGAGTAGTAAAAATGTGAATAAATCACTACTGGGTGTGGAAAGGAAAATAATGATTATTCTAAACAATTCCATTGGAGAGATATCTCCCATAAGATTTAGTTCCCAAAACAATTTTTTCTCTCTCTTGCTGCTTCAGGTTGAGAGATACGAACAGTGTGTGCTTCTGCTGGACCTTGACTGCACTGCTTTTATTTTGGCTAAATCTAATATCTGTGCTTCTCTCTCTTGTCCCTTTTGTACAGAGGGTAAGGGGGAGGCAGGGAGGGAGAAGCTGTTGCAGCTCCCCTGGTCTTGGGGGGTCCTTGTGATGTTTTGCTGTTAATTGTAAATACCTGTAAATATTGTGAATACTGTGCATTTGTACATATTCATGGCATTCCATTGTAGATTGTAGTTTGGCTTGTAACTGCAGCTTTCATTTACTTCCAAACTGAGCTGGGCTGGCAAAGTTAATGTTGGGAGGGGGGTGTGTGGAATTTTCAACCCACCACACTCTTCTAAACAGTCCTTCACCAGCCTTCCTTTAGGTCCATAGGAGATACTGAAATTAGTTTGCTTATTGATATGACCCTTGAAAAAGCAGCCTCCTCCAGTCAATGCAACTGCTTTAGCAGGATGAGTTAGTGGTGCTTTAAATTCTTGCAGTCTGGAGAGAGGGGCTTAGCAATTTGGTGCTTGCAATCTGATGTTTTTGAACTTTGTAAATGATAATCTCTGTTTTCCGTTGGTTAACCACCACCAAATTGAGTTCAAAATGACAGAAGATTGTGTGGCTTATTCCTTTTAGAGCAAATAGAACTCATGAATTTGCCACAGTGACAAGTGATAAGCCCAGCACTTTCCAGCACTCTGTCTGCAGCACAGGGGTTGTGCTGTTTCGTCTGAGCATGCTGTCTTCAGTCCACAGGCTTGTAGGCAGAGGAGAGCTGTGGGATCTCCTTGAATGTTGTGTGCTTGCACAGGTTGCTCTGCTGCAATTAAACCACTTACAAAACAGCCACTCCTAAAGCAAATCTTCTTGATTTGCTTCAGCTGAGAGCTCAGCTTTTTTTGCTTCCCAGGAGGGATGTGATTGCGGCATGTTATCACTCATAAGACAGGGTCAGGAAGTTTCTTTGGATACCTATTGCACTCTGCCTGCTAAAGACAGAGAGTCCTTTCAGGTCTGTGGTGCTACCAGTAATGGTTTTCTCTGTGAGCATGCGTCTGGGTCCATACAATGTTCTGGTTTTGGATGGAGGGAGATTACTGTGGAAGAAGAGAGGAAAACCTGGGAGAAAATTCTTGGAGTAAGCTCTTGGTGAACTTCAGAGTTTGCCTCTGAATCCAGATGCTGCATTTTGCCCTTTATCTGAGTGAAGCCCCAGAAATGGCCTTGCCTGGTCTGAGTGCTCCGGGTTTGGGGTTTGCTCTGGGATCAGGGAAGCTGCCTGTGAGTGAGACCCACACGGTGCTGAGAGCCGACTCCGACTGGGGTGATTCAAACTGCTACTACAGTGAGTAATAACCCTCACTGCTTCTTCCAGGGTCAGGATTCCTGCTGCTGCTGCTGGGAAGAGCATGGCAGCACAGTACCCTCCCCCTTCACCTTCCAGAGTGGTGTGGGCAGCCAGGGCTGCTCTCTGGGGTCAATGCTAATTATGACAGCTGAAAGCCTATATTGTGCCCTCTTTTTTGGAGTGGATAGACCACTCTTGACCCTTCCAGCTCAACACAGGCTGTCAGACAGCAGGTAAAAAAAAAAAACAACAACCAAAACCAGCAACATCTGCTCTGTTCTGACTTGCCTGGCAACAAAAGAACAGCTACAGGAGGAAAGTCCTTGTACCTCCCAAGAAATCAGAGATTTCCCCAGAAAATGGTGCTCCCTCTACTTGATCTTGCCTTTTGTTTGTTGCTAACTGTGCATTAGCAGATCTCTGCCTCATCCCACAGCAGCAGATGAACATGATGCATCACAGAGTTCCAGCACCACAAGGTACCCCCCAAAGGGATCTGGGTTGTGTGCCTGCTACACCTGCTGCAATGTGAGCAGACCCCAAGGCTCCCCTGTGCTGCAACACAGCATGGCAACATCCAGGGATAGAGAGATGAGGATGAAGCAGTTTTTTCAGTCCCCCCTGAAGGATTGATTTTTGGGTAACTTGACCTCTCAGGCAATCCATAGTGCCCTCAGTGCCCTTTTCCATGTGCCCTGAGTTGTCCCCCTTAGGAAGATCCAGAGGGTATTTTTTGAAAGTGTGCATGAATTCTCCTCACCCCTCTTCCTTGATTTTTTAAATATTTTTTACATCATTTGAACCTTAAGCACTAGCACAATTTGCACCCAAAACCACCCAGAGGAGCTTGGTTCCTGTGAGATATTTCCACTTTGGGCATTGCTTGAGTTGCTTTGCTGAAAGCCCATCATTGTGCTTTGAAGTAGGGCTGGAAAAATATTAATTAGTGACGTTCTCAGCCTAAGTGATGGTTGCTTTGCTATTTTGTAACATTACCTGTCTTTATTGCAGCTGGTTATTAACCCCAGAGATCTGGGACTCTGCTTGGGTTTTGTTAAGAGTAGTGGTGACTGGCTAAAGCCCTGAGACTGATGGGTTGAGGGGTTCTCCTCTTATGCAGGCTGGTGCCTGCGAGGAGACTCTGCTGGGTGCCTCCCCGTTGCAATTTACTTCTCTGCTGCTGGGGCACAAACTAGCAAGTCACTCCGAGTCAGCAATCTTCACATTCCCCAGGAAGTGAGGACTCCCTGCAAGGGGAAAAAGCTGAAAGCTGTTGTAGCTGGTAAATGCATGCTAGGTAAGCAAAATACTGGTTTGGGAAGAACTGGATAGAACATAGTTAGGGACACAGCCTCCCTTACTACACTTGAACACACAAATATGCAAGTCCCACCGGTGCACAGGGTCCTGACAGTCACCACAGCCACTGCTTTACTTCCTACAAACTTTGGGGAAGCATCATCCACTGTGATGTGATACCACCTCAAAACTATCCCACCATCTGGGTGAAAACCTCCCCCCTGGCAGCAATGTGCCTGTGGGAATGAACTGCTGGGTTCACCCCATGACTTGTTGCTGTGCATTGGCAAATGGCAGCAAAGGGCAAAGGTGAGTGAAATGCCTTATGAGGAAAGAGCATGACAATGAGTGATGAGGGAGGGCTCATCAAAGTTTGCTTGGGAAAAGCTATGCTGCTCATTCACAGATGCTTAGGTGCTGCCTACCTGCCCTCGAGGGGCAAAGGAGACTACCCGGCACCGGGCAAGAGGGTGCAGGGTGGCTCTCCAGCCTCTACCCACTTTCCACACCACTAACCAAGGGTCTACACCAAGTAGCCTGCTGTACACTTCAGGACTAGTGTATACTTCAGGAACTTTATTTGCAGGCTTACCAAGCCTGCAAGTATCGCTCTTAGCAAGCAGTGGCATAATGGTAAGGTAGTGCCCCAGATCTAAGAAAAGTGCCCTGATCCAAAATCCACCATGCTCGCTGGGCTTTACAAAACCCCAGGCAGCTGCCTCAGCCCATACCCCGCGTTGGTACCAGGTCAGCTTTGTTGTTAGTGTGATGTCAGTCCTCTGCCGCCGAGTGAGATCAGAGGAGGGCTTGTGTAAACCCACAGGAGCAGCCTGTAAGCACACGCCCATCTTCCAGGCGCTCAGTGCGTTCCCAGCAGCCTCCACAGAGCTACCCAGCATTTTCTGTATCAGTAACTCGGTATCAGCAGAGTTAAGAGATAGCCAAGGAATGTGATTTTATCGGATGACTCGAAAGTGGGAGTGTTTATTCCTTTCAAGAAGTTTTACATCATCCTGACTCAGCAAAACGAGTCCCGAGTCCACTCCTGGTTTCGTTTTTTTTTGTGTGTGTGTTTTTTTGTGTGTGTGTGTGTCTCTGTGTGTTTTTTGTTTGTTTTTTTTTGTTTTGTTTTGTTGTTGTCTCATTTAGCAAGCTGCCTGGGTGTGTTGGTTTTAACGAGGACCCCATACTCCAAATTTTGATGCTCTTGCTCAGTAAAGCTCCTGCTGCAGGCAAGTCACTTTATCCAGATGCTGACCACAATATCAAGTCTAAGTTTGACAACAAGTCTTGAGACAGGGGGTTTGGGCATGGACCCTCCTTGTGCCACTGGTGTGTGCCCTGTGGTGAGCCTCCACACATGTCTGTCTGCACACTCAGGTTGCACCACAAATTCCACTGTAGCAACACTGCAGGAAAACCCTGGAGCTGGGACACTGGACTCAAGGTTTTCTTCAGTGGTCACAGCATGTCATAATTTACCAGCAGAAATAATTACTCATCTGCAATGAAACATTTCTTTTTCCTTTACTTTCAAGGTTCCTTGCTAACAATATGTTCATTATTTGCTTCTTCCTGTGGTGTGTCAATGGTAAATTATCCAGACATTTTTTACACTGTGCCCCACCCAACATGTAGGTCAGGAGTGAAATAAGATGTGATGAGATACCAGACCACAGGAAAGCACAGGCCTGCAAGGAAATAAGACTGATCTTTCTTCCCCTCGTTCTAGTTTTGGTCGCTTTAGCACCACAGAAATCTCTTGTGACTGACAGTCCATGAAGTCATCTCAAGTATTAAAGAAGCTTTTTTCTGAGGAATTCATGGTAAAATTTTTTCACTACTGACACACATATCCATTGTGCATCTTTCAGCACTCTGGCTTTGGGAATGGGGGATGCATGCTGCCAGGGCCCTCAGACTAGGGGGCAGCTTGCTCCATCTGCTGGGAGCTGCACCCAGGGTTTGGCAGGCAAAGCTCCTGGCTTCTTGGATGGATTTTTTTCTTTTGTTTGTTTTTCTAGACTTCCTGGAACTGCAAGAAGGATGTCCTAAAGCCTCGGGTTTTGGCACCAGCCTTTCTAGGTGGCACACTCTCATTTGCACCACAGCAAGATGTGTTACAGATAACCCCATTAGGTTTGAAATGTGGGGCTGGGAGGTCTCCACTTCTGAGGTGTCACTTTCTGCCAAGTTACAGGCTTAGAAGGGCTGGGGCTCTTCATCTGGGGATCTTTCCATGTCCTCATGTGGCTGTGGCTCTGTGTGTGTGTGCATAAGTGAATGTCTGTATGGGTGTGTGTATGTAATCACGAGACAAATTTACATGAGAGAAAATAGGAAACTAAGCATGGTCCTGGCTGCAGAGAGGCCAGGAAGGGCTTTTTAGAATCCAGCATCTCCTCCAGTATTACATCAGTGTAAGGGGACTTCCTGACTTCAAAATCTGATTTGATTGCAAAAGGGACAGTAAATGGCATTTACAAACTGAATGGAGTACAAGTCAGATGGAAAGTTGGAATCAACGAAGGCAGAGCTAGAGTTAGGAAAGCCTGCTTTTTGGATAAGGCTGCTGAACTCATGAACAAATCTCTGACAAGCAGGATATGAACAATGAGAAAAGGCTCCTCAATTGCAGGGTCAGATGATGATGGGGACATTGTGAGTGGAAGAGAACCAAAGGATGGAAAATTGCAGACTGACTCAGAAGGCAGAAGATTTTTGCTTATACTTGGCTCTTTGATGTGTTTTTCAGGAATAAGCAGGTATTTTCCATGCTGTTACATACCAGAGGTGTTAAACAGGAGAACACTTAATGTGAAAAGAGGACAGGCATGACACTGTCTTTGCTAGAAAACCATTTGTGGCTTCTCCATCTCAAGGAGTTCCTAGAAAGATGTTGAAAACCTTGGAGGTTTCAAAGAGAGCCATAAGAATGACTTGGTGTCTGCATCAATCCTTTCTTCAAGGTAGAAGCACAGAAATGGTCGTGCTGAGCCCTAACAGAGGTCTTGATGCTGGCAGTGGCTAGTTCTCAGCAGCCCTGGGTGGGACCATGCTGGTGCTGGGACTGGGAGTGGGGGGCAGGAACAGCCTTGCAGTTCTAAGTATTTCTGAGGTATTCTGTGGGTCCTTGGGGCTGCTGCTCCATTTGAGTGACAACCACGGAAACAATCCTTTCAGTACTCATCTGGATTAACTATAGCTGCTTCAGCAACCATCCAGGAAAAGGCTGGATTCCTGGCACAGCCTAGCCAGCAGTGTAGGGTGAATCCTGCCTCCCTGTCACCAAGGTGCAGAGGCAGCTGAAAAATCAACCTAGGCAAAGTCCTCCAAGCACAGCATGAGAAGGTTCTGTCTTTAGCAGCCACATCTAATGGCTGCAGCAGCTCTCCTCTCACCACAAGGCTGCAACACCAAAGGTCTTAGGTAAAAGTCAATTTGTAACACAAAGCTTTCAAGATCCAGCAGCTATGGGCTCTGATACAGGATGGTCTACCTCTGTCTGCAGGAAGAGAACTTGCTGACAACCACTCAGCTGAAATTCACTTTGTAGGGCAGATTTGAAAGATTAAAAATTAAAGCAAACAGAGCAAACAAACAAACAAAAAACCCCCAAAACCCAAGCAAGGAAACAAAAAAAAGCAAGAAAACAAGAGAAATTAGCAAAGACTCAGGAATCATAGAATCATAGAATTGTTAGCCCCCTGCCACGGGCAGGGACACCTCACACTAGATCAGGTTGCCCAGAGCCACATCCGCCCTGGTCTTAAACACCTCCTCCCTAGGAGGCTTCTACCACCTCCCTGGGCAACCTGTTCCAGCATCTCACCACCCTCATGGTGAAGAATTTCTTCCTAGCATCCAATCTGAATCTACACATTTCTATTTTTGTTCCATTCCCCCTAGTCCTATCACTCCCTGACACCCTAAAAGGTCCCTCTCCAGCTTTCTTGTAGCCACCTTCAGATACTGGAAGGCCACAATAAGGTCTCCTCAGAGCCTTCTCTTCTCCAGACTGAACAGCCCCAACTCTCTCAGGCTGTTTCCACAGGAGAGTTGATCCAGCCCTCTGATCATCCTCATGGTCCTTCTCTGGACACTCTCCAGCACATCCAGATCCTTCCTGTAAGAGGGGCTGCAGAACTGAACACAGTGTTCCAGGTGAGGTCTCACTATCTGCCTGGTGGAAAAGTTGACCCCCTGTGACTTGGGCTTCAAAAGCAGGAGCCCTAAGCTTTGTGCTGTCAGAGGCAGCTGCATGCTGCTCTCCTCCCAGTGCAGCTTCTTATTCCCTGGCCAGGGCAGGTCAAGTCAGCCCAATTCCTAGATATTAGAAAGAAATCCTTGACAGTGAGCATGGTGAGACACTGGAACAGGTTGCCTGGGCAGGATGTGGATGCCCCCTACCTGAAGGTGTTCAAGGCAAGGCTGGATGAGGCATTGAGCAACCT
>VXBD01012062.1:56267-84211 GCA_013399975.1 Indicator maculatus | reverse complement strand
GGTGTCAGCCAACCCCCCCCAGTCATGGTGAGAAACGGCAAAACCAAGACAACCAAAAAAAAAAAAAGGGAGGAAGGGGGAGAAATGGGGGGGAGGGGGAAGAAGAACCCCTGAAGACAACCCCTCAGTTTCTGAATGTTTGTGAAGGGTAAGAGTAGATCTCCAACCCCAACCCTAAAATCACAGAATCATAGAATGGTTTGGGATGGAAGGGAACTTTAAAGCTCATCTGGGCCNCTGTCCAGGTCATGTTGGATGCTGCACAGCCTGACAGGTGTCAGCCAACCCCCCCCAGTCATGGTGAGAAATGGCAAAACCAAGACAACCAAAAAAAAAAAAGGGGAGGAAGGGGGAGAAATGGGGGGGGGGGGGAAGAAGAACCCCTGAAGACAACCCCTCAGTTTCTGAATGTTTGTGAAGGGTAAGAGTAGATCTCCAACCCCAACCCTAAAATCACAGAATCATAGAATGGTTTGGGATGGAAGGGAACTTTAAAGCTCATCTGGGCCAGCCCTCCTGCACTAAACAGGGACATCTTCACCTAGAGCAGGTTGCAAGCATAGAATGGTTTGAGTTGGAGGGGACCTTAAAAATCAGCTGGTTCTGACCCCCCTGCCATGGGCAGGGACACCTCCCACTGGACCAGGTTGCTGAAAGCCTCATCCAGCCTGGTTTTAAACAGTTCCATGGATGAAGAAATCATCAGTAGAGCTCCTAAAAACAGGCAGCAGGCAGACTCAAGCAGGGATGGATGCTGCTGCAGCTCCCTGGGAGGCCAAGGAGGGTGCAGAGCCCATTTCCATTTGCAGGGGAGACATTGCATCAGTCTTAATTAACTGATCACAGAATCACAGAATGGCCTGGGGTGGAAGAGACCTTAGAGATCAGCTAATGGCAAGGATGCCTCTCAACTAGACCATCTCCTCAGCCATCATTCCTCCCACCAGTACTGGCACCTCCTGCCCAGTCAGCTGCCATGGGCTTGCTGTAACAACAATGGGAGGACATAGTTCCATTCCTATTGCTCTGTTAAATAGAGTCATGGAACTGCTTGGGTTGGAAAAGACCTCTAAGACCATTGAGTCCTACCACCATGGCCATTCAACCATGTCCCAGAGCATCATGTCCACACCTTTCTGGAACACTCCCAAGGATGGGGACTCCACCACCACCTCCCTGTTCCAATCCCTGAGCACTCTTGTAAGACCTTTTTCCTGATCTCCAACCTAAAGCTTCCCTGGCACAATTTCAGGCCATTTCCTCTCATCCTATCACCTGTCACTAAGGAGAAGAGCCCAACCCCCAGCTCTCTCCAACCTCCTGTCAGGTATTTGTAGACAGCAAGAAGGTCTCCCCTCCACCTCCTCTTCCCCAGACTAAACCATCCCAGTTCCCCTCAGCTGCTCCTCACCAGCCCTGTTCTCCAGAGCCTTCATCAGCTTCATTGCCCTTCTTTGGACGTTCTCCATCACCTCAATGTCCTCCTTGTAGTGAGGAGCTCAGAACTGAACCCAGGATTTGAGGTGTGGCCTCACCAGTGCCAAAGGGGGACAGGTTTCACCTCTTTGACCTCAAAGCTGCTCTGAGGGAGCATCTTGCTGCTGGGGGTGTGGGTAGTGGGGGGCAGCAGTGAGTGCTGGGGGGTGATGGGTGATGCTGTGCAGCAGAGGGCAAAGAGATAGCAATCACAGAATGCTTTAGGTTGAAGGGGTCTTTCAGGGTCATCTACTCCAAGCCTTCTGCAGCCAACAGGGACATCCTCAACTAGATCAGGTTGCTCAGCCCCCCATCTAACTTGACCTGGAATGGTTCCAGGGATGGGACATCTACCACCTCTCTGGGAAGAAAACTGGAAAGCCAAGAGAAAGTGGGCTTGATGGTTTGAAACTGTCTTTTTTATTTTTTTCTTTGCAAAGTTCAAGCAGAGAAAGAGTGTAAATAAGTCACTGTGGGGTAAAAGAAAGCAAAACAATGAGCTAGCCTGGTTATTGGTGCTGTGTGGGGGGGAAATTTCAGCTCACACTGACACGTGGGCTCACCCTGGAGATGAAACAGCAGCAGGAGCTCAGCTTTGATTTCTGTTAACACACTGGGAAGCATCAGGGAAAAGCTGGAAAGCATCAGGGAAAAGCTGGAAAGCATTAGGGAAAAGCTGCTCTGCTGAATTAAGGCAGCAAGGGGGTCCCCAGTGGCTCCCATCTCCCACCAGGGACACCCAGCCCAAGCCTGCTCTTGTTGCAGCCCCACATCTACCAACTGTCTTAGTTGCATTTCCATTTCAGCCTCAGCAGGGGAAGAAAAAAAAATATGTGGACAGGATTTAGAGGGAGCCTAGACTGCTCCTCAGTGTGGTGCAAACAGGGCTATGGTGACAGGAGGGCTGTGCAGGGGGGGAAGGAAGAAATGATGCTTTGAGGCTGGACCCTAAAGAAGCAGGAACAAGGGTAAAAGGCAAAGTGGAGGAGGGAAAATGCAGCCAGTGATGCCTCCAGCAAGTGGGGTTTCATTATTCCCCCTGGGAGTTCAAAGCAGATGACTTCTCTTTGCTGAGAGCCTCTCAGGCAGGGGTTTCAAAAGAAAGCTTTCAGAGAGAGGTTTCACACCCTCCTGGGAATCATTTGTTGTGCTGGCTCAGGCAGGCCACCCCCAAGGGGAGGTTTAGCCCTGGGGTGGCTCAAGGTCTTTGCCAAGGAGGTTGGATTCAATCATCTCTGGAGGTCCCTTCCAACCTCCCGTTCTGTGAAGGTGAGGATCTGCCTGCCCAGGCTGGTGAGAGGTGAGCAGCCCACTCCTGCCACCCCTGCTCTCACAAGGCCACTTCTGCCCCTCCAAGGTCATGTTTGGGGCAGAAAAGAGAGAAAATGACTGCAGGTGGGTGGCTGCTGCCTGTAAATCATCATTTTCATGCACTGGGCAACCTCCAAGAGTCCTCTTCCCAATGCAGCAGTTGCCTGGTGAGGTCAAGCTGAGCACTGTTGATCCCAGCAGCCTGCAGACTTCTGCTCCTCTTTCAAGCCATCAAGAAATGAACCTCCAGTTCCTCTGGTCATCCATTGGCACTTCAAGGAAACCTCATTTTCCCTGAGTTCTCCCAAGCTGTTTGCCCTGGTTGCAAGCTCTGGAGTTGCAGGGATGTGTTCCTGCCTCTCCACATCTCCACATGATTGCAGCATAATCTCCTACTCACTTGATTTATTTAAGCAGGCCTTCAGATGCTCCAGTAATGGGAGTCATTTAGGTGCCTCTGCAGAGATGTATTTATTTATTGCTGTTCATTTAAACTGCAGAGCAAGTTGGCAGGAGAGAGAGAGAGAGAGAGAGACAGAGGCAAGGCTGGGGTCAGAAGGATGTTAAATGATTCACTGTCAAAAATAGCTGGTTGGGAAAGTGAAGTTAAGCAAGGTCATTCAAGGTCACAGCCAATCACCAGTGGGAGGAGAAGGATGTTCATTAGCTTTGTATTGATGGAGGTCATCCTGACCAAAGGAGCAGCACTTGGGAACAGCATGGGACACTAGCAACTCCTCCTGGGTTTGGTTGGGTTTGGGTTGTTTGGTTTTGTTTTGGGTTTTGTTTTTTTTTTTTTGGCAGAAGTAGCTCTTGGATAAGAATCCAAAAGGCTGTCCTTGACCATAATGGAGATGCTGAGGCTACTGGATGGCAGCATTGTGATGCTCAAGGAGAGCCTGTGGAAGCCCTGCCATGGGCCAGGGATTTGTCTCTTCCAAAGAAAGATCTGGACATGCTGGAAGGTGTCCAGAGAAGGGCCATGAGGATGAGCAGAGGGCTGGGCTCCTCTTCTGTAGAGACAGACTGAGAGAGTTGGGGTTGTTCAGTCTGGAGAGGAGAAGGCTCCAAGGAGACCTTCTTGTGGCCTTCCAGTATCTGAAGGGGGCCACAANTGGGGGTTGGTCTCTTCCCCCAGGCAACCAGCAACAGCACAAGAGGACACAGTCTCAAGCTGTGCAGGGGGAAGTTTAGGCTTGGTCTTAGAAAGAAGTTCTTCCCAGCAAGAGAGATTGGCCATTGGAATGGGCTGCCCAGGGAGCTGGTGGGGTCAGCATCCCTGGAGGTGTTTAAGACTGGATGAGGCACTTAGTGCCATGGTCTGGTTGATTAGATAGGGTTGGGTGATCAGTTGGACTTGATGACCTTGGAGGTCCCTTCCAGCCTGGTTGATTCTGTGATCCTGTGTCCTTCCCAACCCTGACAAGTCTATGATTCTACAAAAGGCCACCTCAGGGCTGCATTTGGTGGTGCTCCTCATACAGAGATGGTTGGGGAGGTGCTTAGCAGGGGTGGAAGTCTCAGCAGGCATCCAAGATGACTTTGGTTGCTCATGCAGATAGATCTTTGTCAGAGAATTTGCCACTTCTTCTGGCAGCTGGTCCAGGGACTGCAGCTCCTTTCTGTTACCCCTTACCCCAGGCTTCTCCTCCCTTGCCTTTCTCCTCTACCATGCACTGCCATGGACCACTGAGACAGGAGAATCATAGAATCATGCTGCTGTATGGGTTGGAAGGCACCTCTGGAGGTCATCAAGTCCCACCCAAATGCTAAAGCAGAGTCCCCCAGAGCAGGTGGCACAGGATCCTGTCCAGGCAGGTTTGGAATCTCTCCTCCCCTGGAGTGATTCCAAAGCTCTCTGGGAAGCCTGCTCCAGTGCTCTGGCAGTGCTCACAGTGAAGAACTTTTTCCTCATGCTCAGATGGAACCTGCTGTGTTCCAGTTTCTGCCCATTGCCCCATGTCCTGCCACTGGGCACTACTGGAAAGATTTTGGCCCCATCCTCTTGACCCCTACCTTTTAGGTATTGATAAGAATGGAGAAGATCCCATCTCAGTCTTCTCCAGCCTCAGATCTCTCAGCCTTTCCTTGTATCCTTTTAGGTGTTGATAAGAATGGAGAAGATCCCATCTCAGTCTTCTCCAGCCTCAGATCTCTCAGCCTTTCCTTGTATCCTTTTAGGTATTGATAAGAATGGAGAAGATCCCATCTCAGTCTTCTCCAGCCTCAGATCTCTCAGCCTTTCCTTGTATCCTCTTAGATGTTGATAAGAATGGAGAAGATCCCATCTCAGTCCCCTCCAGCCTCAGATTTCTCAGCCTTTCCTTGTAAGAGAGATGCTCCAGTTCCCTCATCACCCTCACAGTTCTTCCCTGCACCCTCTCCAGTAGTTCCCTGCCTCTCTTGAACTGGGAAACCCAGAGCTAACCACAGCTCTCCAGATGTGACCTCAAAAAAAGCAGAGGGGAAGAAGAACTTCTCTTGACCTGCTGGTCACAGTTTTCTTAATGCATCCCAGAACACCATTGGCCTGGGCAGGTATGACCTGGAGTCACTGGGAGCCAACAAATCCACACCTTGCAGGATTCTCCTGCCACAGGAAAGGAGCATGAGGATGGCAGCCAGGTCTTCAATGCCAGCAGAAGAGATGTTTCCATCCCAAGAGCCACATCAGACATATTCTGGGCTGCACCAAGAGAAGGATGTCCTGCAGGGCTAGGGAGGTTCTCCTCCCCTCTACTCTGCCCTGGTGAGACCACACCTGGAATGCTGTGTCCAATTTTGGACTCCCCAATTCAAGAGGGACAGGGATCTGCTGGAGAGAATCCAGTGGAGGGCTACAAGGATGACTTGAACATCTCTGCTGGGAAGAGGGACTGAGAGCCCTGGGGCTGTTTAGTTCTTTAGAAGGGAAGGCTGAGGGGAGATCTTGTCAACATCTATAAGTATCTGAGGGGTGGGTGTCTAGATGAAGGTGCCAGGCTCTTTTGGGTGGTGCCCAGTGATGGGACAAGGGACAAGAGGTAAAACTGGAACACAGGAAGTTCCACCTCAGCTTCTGAGCTGTGAGGGTGTCAGAGCACTGGAACAGCCTGACCAGAGAGGTTGTGGAGTCTGCTCTGGAGACTTTCAAAACCCTCCTGCATGCACAGAATCACAGAATTAACCAGGATGGAAAAGACCTTCAAGATCATCAAGTCCAATCTCTCACCCAACACCATGGCACTAAGTGTCTCACCCAGGCTTATTTTAAACACTTCCAGGGACAGTGACTCCACCACCTCCCTGGGCAGCACATTCCAATGGCCAATCTCTCTTTCTGGGAAGAATTTCTTCCTAACATCCAGCCTAAACCTCCCCTGGAGCAGCTTGAGACTGTGTCCTCTTGTTCTGTCACTGGTTGCCAGGGAGCAGAGCCCAACCCCCAGCTGGCTACAACCTCCCTTCAGGGAGTTGTAGACAGCAATGAGGTCTGCCCTGAGCCTCCTCTTCTCCAGGCTAAACACCCCCAGCTCCCTCAGCCTCTCCTCACAGGGTTTGTGTTCCAGACCCCTCCCCAGCTTTGTTGCCCTTCTCTGGACACCTTCCAGTCCCTCAACATCTCTCTTGAATTGAGGAGCCCAGAACTGGACACAGCACTCAAGGTGTGGTCTAACCAGTGCTGAGTACAGGGGAAGAAGAACCTCCCTTGTCCTGCTGGCCACACTATTCCTGATCCAGGCCAGGATGCCATTGGCCTTCTTGGCCACCTGGGCACACTGCTGGCTCCTGTTCAGCTGCTGTCAACCAGCACCCCCAGGTCCCTCTCTGCCTGGCTGCTCTCCAGCCACTCTGTCCCCAGCCTGTAGCACTGCATGTGGTTATTGTGGCCAATGTGTAGAACCCTGCACTTAGATGTGTTAAATCTCCTGCCCTTGGACTCTGCCCATCTGTGCAGCCTGTCCAGGTCCCTCTGCAGATCCCTCCTACCCTCCAACAGACCAACACCTGCCCCCAGCTGGGTGCATTCCTGTGTGTCCTGCCCTGTGTGATCCTGCTCTGGTGAGAGGTTTGGGCTCAATGATCTCTGGAAGCCCCTTCCAACCCCTAACATTCTCTGGCTATGACTCTGAACAGGTCCATTTCCCCCTCTTTCTGCATAAAATACAAGGTGGAAGCCACAAGCCCTGATGCAAACCACCCTCAGCCTTGGTGAGGCTGAGGTTCAGGCTTGTGCCCACAGCACAGCATCTGGCTGGGAAACTTCTCCTGCTAATTGATAACTCTGCTGGGAAACCCACACCATTAAATCCTTCTCTTAATTGTCTGGATCAGCTCTTGCTGCTGCACTCTCACAAAGCAGGCAGCTTTTTAATGGCCCAGCTGTTCTTAAGCAAGACAAAAGCCAACCAGCAAGGAGCTTGCTTGAAGAGGAATGAAAACTTGACACCAGGCTGGAAGAGAGAGCTGAAGATGGAGCTGAGATCACCAGAGTGAGAGCTGTGGACCAGAGAGATCACAGAATGCTTTGATTTGGAAGGGTCCTTGTAGATCATCTACTTCCAACCCCCCACCATGGGCAGGGACACCTTCTGGCCAACTAGACCAGGTTGCTCAAGGCCTTGTCCAACCTTGCCTTGAACACCTTCCTGGGCAACCTCTTCTAGTGTCTCCCCACCCTCACTGTAAAGAATTTCTTCCCAATCTCCAGTCTATAGCTCCCCTCTTCCAGCTTCAATCCATTGCCCCTCATGTTCTCATCACAAGCCCTTGTCCAAGTCCCTCCCCAGCTCTCCTGTAGCCCCCTCCAGGTACTGGAAGGCTGCTCTAAAGCCTCCCCTGAGCTTTCCCTTCTCCAGGCTGAACAGCCTCAACTCCCTCAGCCTGTCCCCACAGGGGAGGTTCTCCAGCCCTCTGATCATCTTTGGGGGCTCCTCTGGAGCAGCTCCAACAGTTCCATGTCCTTCTGCTGGGGACACAGTACTCCAGGTGGTGTCTCATGAGAGCAGAGCAGAAGGGAAGAATCACCTTCCTCACCCTGCTGGTCACACTTCTTTTCACAGAATCAATAAGGTTGGCAAAGACCTCAAGGATCATCAAAGTCCAACCTGTCACCCTACACCTCATGACCACTAAACCATGACACCAAGTGCCACCTCCAATCCCCCCTTGAACACCTCCAGGGAGGGTGACTCCACCACCCCCCTGGGCAGCCCATTCCAATGGCAGATCACTCTTTCTGGGAAGAACTTTCTCCTCACCTCCAGCCTAAACCTCCCCTGGCACAGCTTGAGACTGTGTCCTCTTCTTCTGGTGTTGATTGCCTGGGAGAAGAGACCAAACCCCTCCTGGCTACAACCTCCCTTCAGGTAGTTGTAGACAGCAATGAGGTCTGCCCTGAGCCTCCTCCTCTCCAGGCTAAACACCCCCAGCTCCCTCAGCCTCTCCTCATAGGGCTTGTGTTCACCATGGTTGGCCTTCTGGGCTACAAGTGCTGAGAAATTGGACTTCCCATGGAAAGCTAGCAAGGTAAGTCAGCAGAGGAGAGCTTATGTGTGATTATGGACCTGCTGGAGCAGGTCCAGATGAGGCCATGAAAGTGGCTGGAGGATCCTCCCATATGGGGACAGACTGAGGGAGCTGGGGCTGTTCAGCCTGGAGAAGAAAAGGCTCTGGAGAGACCTTATGGTGACCATGCAGGACTTAAAGGGGCTTAGAAGAAAGATGGGGACCATCTTAGCACAACTGTTGTGACTGGACAAGGGGTGATGAGGAAAGATTTGGACTAGATAGAAGGAAGAAAGTTTTTTACACTGGCAGAGGCTGCCCAGAGAGGTGGTAGATGCTCCATCCCTGGAAACATTCCAGGGCAGGTTGGACAGGGCTGTGAGCAACCTGCTCTAGTTGAAGATGTCCCTGCTGACTGCAGGGGGGTTGGACTGGATGACCTTTAAAGGTCCTCTCCAACCCAAACCATTCTATGACAAAAGGGGTGGGTGGAACAAGAGCCTTGCACTGGCCTGGGTTTGATCCCTGAGATCCATGAGGAAAGGTAAAAAAACAATGAAAGAGAAGGAGACCATTGGAGCATGGCTTCTGCTGCCAAAGAAACCATTCATGGAACTACAGAGTTTTGGCTTTCCTTGGCTTTAATAAATGGATTAAAATAATTGTAACACAAATGCTGCAGGAATCAAGTAAGTGATGAAATGGTCAAAAAAGACATGAAGAGCAAATTACCAAGAAAAGCCTTTCAGGAAAGAAGAAGCCTAAAGAGATGGCCAGCCCCAGGGGAGGTGAATCACCCACATGGCACTTGTGACCATGGACAGCTGCAGGTGACACCTGCAAAATGCTCAGAGGGTTGGAGCAGCTCTGCTGTGAGGACAGGCTGAGGGAGCTGGGGGTGTTCAGCCTGGAGAAGAGGAGGCTCCAGGGAGAACTAATAGCAACCTTTCAGTACCTGAATGGGCTACAAGAAGGATGGAGAGAGCCTGTTTACAAAAGCCTGAGTGATAGGATGAGGGACAATGGCTTCAAACTAGAGAAGAGCAGATTTAGATTGGATATCAGGAAGAAATTCTTCACTATGAGGGTGGTGGAGCACTGGAACAGGCTGTCCAGGGAGGTGGTTGAGGCCCCAACCCTATTCAAGGTGAGGCTCAGCAGGGCCCTGGGCACCCTGATCTAGTGGAGGATGTCCCTGCTGCCTGCAGAGGGGGTTGGACTGGATGACTTTTGGAGGTCCCTTCCAACCCAGACCATTCTGTGATTCTATGATCTCAGTGGGAAAAGTAGCTTGTGCCAGACCAACTCTGCTCCAGGCATGGCCTCCTTTCTAATTTTAACACCCAAATTTCACTGCATTACTGCAAATGTGACAAGCAGATGTCCTTAAGCCTTCCTCCTGTGGCTGGCAGGCAGCAGCTAACCCTTACCCTTGGGTTTGTTTTTTTTTATTTTTTTTTTTTTTTTTTGTCTGAAGGAGTCTCATCACCCAGAATTTCAAATGTGAAAACTTTATCCTGGGGATTTCAAATATTTTTCTTTAAATGTCCTTCCCTGGATGCCCAGGGAGGTGGTGGAAGCCTCATCCCTGGAAATTTTTGCAGCCAGGTTGGATGTGGCTGTGAGCAACCTGCTGTAGTGTGAGGTGTCCCTGGCCATGGGAGGAGGTTGGAACTGGATGATCCTTGAGGTCCCTTCCAACTCTGACAGTTCTGTGACAGTTTTGTGGTTCTCTCAGCCTCTCTTTTTGGTCTCATTCATTATAAACCCTGAATGCTGCCAACAAAGCTTCTGGGGCAAGCTGAGCATCAAATCACAGCTGTCCATGGCAGAGGTTGTGGAGTGTCCTTCTCTGGAGACTTCTGAAACCCATCCTGATGCATTCCTGTGTGGCCTGCCCTAGCTGATCCTGCTTTGGCCAGGAGGTCAGAATTGATCTCCAGAGGTCCCTTCCAACCCCTAGCATTCTGTGATTCTGTAGAAGCCTCACCAGCTCCTTCCCATCATGGGGGATGCACTTTTTACTAGGTCATGGGTTTGGTTTTCCCCTCTTGGAAGCCCTTTTTGGGCTGGAAGTACACATTTCCCACTTGGTCTGATGATGTCCATTACCTGGGGGTGTTCAGCCTGGAGAAGAGGAGGCTTGAAGGAGACCTCATAGCAACCTCCCAGTACCTGAAGGGGGCTACAAGGAGGCTGGAGAGAGACTGCTTACAAAGGCCTGCAGTGACAGGACAAGGAGCAGTGGCTTCAAACTGGAGAAGAGCAGAGTTAGATTGGATCTTAGGAGCAAATTCTTTCCTCTGAGGGTGGTGGAACACTGGAACAAGTTTCCCAGGGAGGTGGTTGAGGTCCAAACCCTGGAGGTATTCAAGGTGAGGCTCAACAGGGCTCTGGGTAGCCTGATCTAGGTGAGGATGTCCCTGCTGACTGTGGGGAGGTTGGACTGGGTGACTTTTGGAGGTCCCTTCTGGCCCAGACCATTCTGTGACTCTATGTCCACCTCCTTGGACGTGCAGGAGGGCCAAGCACCTGTCCAGCCCTTGGCTGCCTGTCCCCTGGGTGGAGGCTGCAATGATGGGGCTGGGATTTTCTCAGTGGTGGCCAGTGGCAGGACAACAGGTACAAACTAGAACACAGAAGGTTTCTTTGGAGCTTAAGGAGAAACCTCTTTACTTTGAGGGTGCCAGAGCACTGCAGCAGGCTGCCCAAAGAGGTTGTGGAGTTTGTTACTCTGGAGACTTTCAACCTCCCCTCCCCAGACATGTTCCTGTGCAACCTGCTTTAGGTGTACTTGTGTTAGCAGGGGGTTGGACTAGATCATCCCCAGAGGTCCCTTCCAGCTCCTACCATTCTGTGATCCCCTAGTGCCCCTCTTGCAAAAGAATAAAAGAGGGAGTAACTTTGGTCTTGGGATGGAAAAGGCTTCTCCTTCAACCCCTGTGATCCTGCTCCACACCATTCCTGACTTTGCACCCAAATCCTCCAGTACCTGATGACACTTCCCTGGACCCTCCATGGCTGATGCCTGGCACCTGGGTGGCCCTGGTGTGCAGTGCCCAGCTGATGTTGGTGCATGGTGCTCCAGTTTGCCCAGTTCCCAGTCCTGGTACCAGGCTTTGTCCCAGTATGCCCAAGGAAGTTGGCTGAGTCACCATCCCTGGAAGGATTTGAAAGATGTGTAGTTGTGGTGCTGAGGAACACAGTTCAGTGCTGATTTGGCAGTGCTGGCTTAAAGCTTGGACTTCATGACCTTAAAAAGTCTTCTCCAACCTAAACAATTCTATACCTCAGTGACTGTCTGGTGCCAGGGCAGTGCTAGTCCTTGTACTGGCCAAAGTGCCAGGGTCTAGGCAGTCCCTGTGGCTGATGGCAGAGCCTATGGGATCCAGGTGCTGGTCCCCATTCCCAGTACCCAGCTGCTGATGCTGGTACTTGGGCAGCCCCAGTCCCCCATCTGGGTGGTGCCAGCCCCCGTGGCTGCTGCTGGGCCCATTTCCCAGGTCTTGGTGCCTGGGCCATGCCAGTTCCTGATCCTGGTCCCCAGTGGGATTCCCAGTTCTCCTGACTGGTTCCAAGTCTCAAGCACAGACTCTGGACCTGCACCTGCCAACGCTTCTCCTGTTTCCCACTCCTGGGCAGTGCCAATCCCAGTTCCTAAGGGTGTCAATTGCCATTCCTGGTGCCAGGTCCTGGTCCCAGTTCCGATTCCCATTCCTGGTACCGGATCCCAGTCCTTGGTACCGGTTCCCAATTCCCAGTGTTGACCCAAGTTCCCAGGGCTGTCAGTTCCCATTCCCAGCGCCTGTTCCCTATATCACAGAATCAACCAGGTTGGAAGAGACCTCCAAGATCATCAAGTCCAACCCATTCCCATGTTCAGTGCCAGTTCCCAGTCCCGGATTCCACTCCCAGTGCCAATTCCCGTTTCTGGTTGCCATTCCCGGGGCCAATTCGCGCTGCCAGTTGCTACTCCCGCGGCCGGGTCCCTATCTGGCTGCCGGAGCCGGTTCCCGTCGGCGGTGTGGGCGCAGGCGCGGCAGGCACTGCCCGCCCCGTCGGGGCGGTGCTTGGGANTCTGACCCCCGGGGAAGACGGAGGGAGCTTTGTCTCTGCACCCCTCAAACTGCTGCTTCCTGTCGTGGGGTGCAGTCCCCCCCCACGGGGGATGCTCAGGGCACCTGTGGCTTTGGGGTAGCTGCATCCGTAAGATGATTTGGGGGCACGAATCAAAAGCCGAAATGGAGAACCTCCCTCCCTCCCTCCTTCCCTCCCTCCCTCCTTCCCTCCCCGCTCTGCCTCGCGTGGGGCACGTTGCTGCCCTTGCCTTTGGGGAGGCGCTGATGTGAGAGCTGCTTTGGGGGGGATGCTGGAAGTGGGGGTGCTTGGGGGTTGCTGCATCCGAAAGGCGCAGCCCGCATGGTTGAACCCCCGCAGCTGCTCCCGGTCCCGTTCGTTTCTGCTAACGGAGCCAAGCTGGGCTCAAACTTTCAGCAGTGAGGCCTCGGCTCTGGCTGGGGAGGAGGATTTCTGCATCCTGAAAAAATCCTGAGGTTTCTGTATTGTCCTTTGTTCCATTTCTGTGTTTTTTTTTTTTTTTTTCTCCTTTTCTGGGATAAACCAAAGAGCTCTGAGGAAGTTGCATGGAAAGTTAAGGCAAGAGAGGGCTCCTGTTCCTGCGGCTGCTGCTGGGGTGCAGGAGACTGGTGTCTTTTTGGGGTTTCCAGGCAGGGATGTGAGTCTGGATTTCCCATATCCCGGGGCTGGGAAGCAGCATCCCTTTCACTGTTTCTTCCTGCCCTGAAAAATGTTATTTTGGAGCTGAGAAACCTAGCAGAGGGTGTCCCACCAGAAGTGGTCCTCCATCCCTTACCTCCCACTCTGATAGCAGCCAGGAGAGTGTGAGCTGCTTGCCTGGCCCTGCAGATCCACTCCTGTGCAATGCTTGGATTTATTCTCTAGCATTTATTACCTTTAAATGTCTGCCTGGGTGCTGTGTTAGCTCTGAGCTTGGTGGAGAGCATGGAGAGATGTGGCAAACAGAGAGGCAAGCCAGGCAGTGAGCGTGGTGGGCAGCTGGGGAAGAGGCTCTTCAATCCTCAGCTGCTTTTCTTGCTGCATCCAGCAAGGACCATGCTGCAGCCTGTCTCTGGGACACCTTTCATCTCCACCCATTCTCACGACTTGGAGAGGTGGGGGGAGGACTCAGATCTCCCTCCCAGGCTCAGCCTGGGGTGCAGGTGTGCTGAGCTGGGGGTATGCTATGGTGAGGGCAGGGCAGGGACCCTGTAGCTGCATCTCCCACCTCACACTCAGCACATGGGTCAGTAGCAGCCCAAGGCAGATGCAGAGAACCTGGCTGGCCACACTGCTCTGGGCAGCAGTGAATTGAGGGGGGACAAGTTTAGGGATGCAGGTGAGAGAGGATATCACCTGCTGGGACCATCCTGGGGGCTGCAAGAACTGGGGAGGAGGGGAAAGCAGCAGAGCCAGGCATGGATGGAGGAGCAGCACCTGATCTGGCTGCTCCTCATTTAGCTCCTGCTCTGTGCAACATCCACAGGCACATCCCTCCTGGTGTGATCTACTTCCCCTCTGACCTTCCTGGGAACATCAGCTGCCTCCTATTTATTTAAGTAATTCTTGAACATGAATCTCCTGGGGCTTAGCCCCAGCCCATGAACCAAGCAGGAGAGTTGTCCTACCCAGGAGGGACTGAGGGATGCTTTCTGAGAGACCCTCCACCCTTGGGAGCTGGATGTGAGGTGTGAATCCCCCCTGGTGAGGGGTGTGGGGGTGTGTGTACACAAACACTGCTGTGTTGGTGCCTGGTGGCTTGCTCAATGTCTGGTGCTTGCCAGGAGCCATGTGCCAGAATTGGCTGGGAAGAGCTTTCTCATTGGCAGCATCACCGAGGATCAAGGCATCGGTGAAAGGCAAAGCAGGATCTGGATCTGTGCTGTAGCAGGCCCTGCTCAGAGCAGAAGCCAAACCCCTTTGTCATGTCCTAGGGACACCCTGTGTGGCACTCAGAAGCAGTAATCCTCTCTGCAAAGCAGTGACACACATAAAGGGGCAAAGTGGTGTGACCAAGGCACTTAGGAGGTTTGTGGCAGAGCCAAGTCTAACCCTTCTCTCTGCCACCAGCATCCCACCCTTGCCTGTTCTGGCAACAAATGACTTAGGTGGGGCCTTGACATGGCCCCAGAAGCTCAGCAAAATCCCTGCTCAGCTGCTGTCTGCTTGCTATGTGGTCTGTTCAAGGGAGCTCTTTCATCTGCCCATGGAGATGGGCACCCTCAAGCCCCCAGGGTGGAGGGAGGTAGAAACTGGTACCAAAGGTGGCTGTGTTGGACTGACCTGCAGCTGTGATCTTGGTTTTAGGCAAAGGAGATGCCAGAGGTCTCTTTTATCTGCACTTGCCTGGGCTTCACACACTTAGTGCTTGTGGGAGTGTCTCAGTGGAAAAGGCTTCTCCTGGGGGAGGTGGCAAAGGGCACCTCCAGATACATCAACCCCATGCAGGAGAGCTAAAACCTGCTCAAAGCCTTTAAGGGAAGATTTGAGCTCCTTCTCATTTTTCCTGCCAAGACTTGCCTGCAAAAGCAAGCTCAGAGGCACCATCTTCACAGGGTGGATGAGATGCTCTGCTAGTGGCAACTGGCTGACCACAAGGATGGGTGGCAGGGTGTGGAGATGTCCCCTGGGACGTGTGCCAGGCCCTGCAGTGGGGCTTTGTGCTGCCTTTGGAAGGTGAATCATGTTGGTGTGGCCGAGACTGGGGGTCCCCAGGTGCTTCTGGGAGGGTTGCAGAGGAGAGAAATGAGGCCAAGGGTGTTGGTGGGACAAGGGGATGGAAGAGTTAACGTGGAAGGACCAGGCTGTGAGATGTGGTGCTTGAGAGGGATTAAGTCAGCCTGGAGCAGGTGCAGGGAAACCAGGCTGTGAGGCTGATCAGAGGGATGGAGAGCTGTTAAAAGGGAGGCTATAAAAGCCCAGAGAAACAAAGAGAGGAGATGTGCCTATAAATACATCCAAGGGGTGGACACCAGGGAGGCAGAAGAGCTATTTAAACTGGAGGACAGTGCTGATGGGGGGTGGGAACGGGTGTGAATTCATTCAGTTTGGCTTGGGAGGCTTATCTAGAGGCTCTGCATCTGCACTTCATCAGAGGAGGGTAGGAGGGTGAGTGTCAGGGCACATCACCTCTCCTCTGAGGTGCCTGGCTGTGGTAGAAAGAGGATTTGGGGGTTGGTGGGGTTGGATGCTAGGACTCTGTGGTCCAGCCACTCTGTTGTGGTATCTCCTTTGGGATGGGCTGTGCTGGCTGAGCAGCTCTCACCACCTGCCTGATGCAGGACCAGACCAGGCATGAGGCAGATGTAGTCCAGCCATGTCACTGAGATGATTTTTTTGTCTTTGATTATGCCTCAACCCCCCCCAAACAAACACTCCCCCCCTCCCCCCCCATAATCCATCCATCCTTTCCCTGGGCACCACACAGATTAATAACAAAGCTTTAAGAAGGCTTTGGATCTGATCCCAAGAGGAGATTTAGATGGTGTTTGTGCTGGGCTGTGATGACACTAAGGAGGGGTGCATCCCCTAAATCTCCTCATGCTTCTGCACTCATTACTGGATAGTGTTGGCCAGTCCAGATGTGCCAAGACCTCTCTCCTAACTCTTACCCTGAGCAGGGCAGCAGCAGGTTAAATACATGGAGAAAGAGAAGGAGGCAGCTGTGCCTGGAGGGCTGGGATCAGGCACTCTCCTTCCTCCTCCTCTGTAGCCTCTAGAGGTGTCAACTCTTTTTTTCTCTGCAGATGGCCAGAGGTGAAACCTCTTCCACAGCTGCAGGAGGGTTTCAGCCTGTGGAGAGGTGTCCCTCACCCCTTTGTTCATGCCCTGGGGGCGTGGGGCACGCTTGGGTCCTGTTTATTTTGCTGATGTCTCCATGCCTGAGCCTTCACCTGCTCTTCTGAGCAGCTGGTGGAGGACAAATGCTCAATGTGGGGCTTGTGCTGACCTGCTTTGGGCCAGGCAGTGCACCCCTCTCTCCTGGCCCTGCAGGCAGCATCAGGGATGGAGGATGAGGTGCAGTGATTACTCCAGCTCTGCTCACTTCCAGTTGATTACCCAGGGAGAAAGGGCCAGGCTCCAGACACTGCAGAAAATGGACACAGACCCATGGGCTTCACAGGGGCTGCTTTTTATTCACCCATCAAGCATCTTTCTGGCTGCAACATTAACCCTTCCCCTGCTCTTAGCTGCCCCCTCCATGCTGTGGAGCCTTTTCATCCCTGGGTTATTCCTGCTCAATGGGCTTCTCCTGCAGGAGAAGTGCCTCAATGTCAAGGGTAACCTCTTGAGCTCATGGTGGAAATAGGAATGGTTGCCACTGAAGCTTTTCACCCACTCTGGGGGAAAAAAAAAAAATCATAGAATTGTTAGGGTTAGAAGGGACCTCAAGGATCATCCAGTTCCAACCCCCCCTGCCATGGGCAGGGACACCTCACACTACAGCAGGTTGCTCAGAGCCACATCCAGCCTGGCTGCAAAAACCTCCAGGGATGAGGCTTCCACCACCTCCCTGGGTAACCTGATCCAGTGTCTCACCACCCTCATTGTCAAGGACTTCTTCCTAACATCCAATCTGAATCTCCCCACTTCTAGTTTTGTTCCATTCCCCCCAGTCCTATCACTACCTGACATCATAAAAAGTCCCTCCCCAGCTTTCTTGCAGCCCCCTTCAGATACTGGAAGGCCACCATAAGGTCTCCTTGGAGCCTTCCCTTCTCCAAACTGAACAGCCCCAACTCTCTCAGTCTGTCCTCACAGAGGAGCTCCAGCCCTCTGCTCATCCTCATTGCCCTGCTCTGGACACATTCCTGCACCTCCAGATCCTTCTCTGTGGTCTGGGTCAGGGGAGGCTTCACAGAACCACAGAATGGTAGGGTTTGGAAGGGAGTTCTGGAGATTGAGTCCAACCCCCATGCCAGAGCAGGTTCACCTAAAGCTTTGACAGCTTTTTGCTTTTCTGCACCATGTATTTGTTTCCAGCCAACGCTGCAGCTCTCCGTGCCTTGGGGACTGTCCTGGGCTGGAGGTGTGACAGATGATAACCCTGCAAAGCCATGCTGGGAGCCTGCTGGCTTTGCAGCATGTAGGTCAGAGATCCAGCTCCTCTGGGCCTGCTCCAGCCCTTCAGGAGGGGGTGGACTGAGCTCCTCACCCCCTGCCTGCTCAGCATCCCGTGGGCAGCTTTCCTGTGCTCGAGGGAAATTCGATAACATTTCGATGCATTTTACCTTAAAAGACTCTTCCAGCCCAGAGAAGTGCTCCCTGCAGCTTGGTTTGCCCTTGTGCACAAAAATCACCAGTTTTAGTCCTCCCACCAGCCAGCTGAGCATCATCTCAGCTGCCTCATGTTCTGTCGTTTCAAGTCGGTCGTGAATGTAGGTTAAGGGAAGAAGGACTCTGAGGCATCCCAAGCACCTTAATGCTGGGAGGCTGCACAGCCCTCATGGGGAGCTCTGAAATCACAGAAATCACAGGAACATTCAAGTTGGAAAAGACCCTCAGGATCACCAAGTCCAACCCACAACCCTCATGGGGAGCTNCCCAAACTGGACACAACACTCCAGGTGTGGCCTCAGCAGGGCTGAGTCCAAGGGGACAATCCCCTCCCTGCTCCTGCTGCTAAATGATACATGGCAGAGGGATTCTTCTCTCCACCATGCAAGGACCTTCTCAGCTTAATGGCCAAATTGCCTCTTTGGCTGGCTGGAGCTCATCCTCAGAGGAGGGAGGCTTCAAGCCTGGTTTGTTCCCTCAAGGCTGATCATGTAACCTGTCCATAACCAATCGAACACAACTGCAGCAACCCACGGCAGGGCTGCACTAGTCCCACCAGGGAAGGGAATGTGGAATCACACAATCAACCAGGTTGGAGGAGACCTTCAAGGTCATCAAGTCCAACCTATCACCCAACACCATCTAATCAACTAGACCATGGCACTAAGTGTCTCATTCAGGCTTTTCTTAAACACCTCCAGGGACAGTGACCCCACCACCTCCCTGGGTAGCCCATTCCAATGGCCAGTCTCTCTTTCTGGGAAGAACTTCTTTCTGAGATCAAGCCTAAGCTTCCCCCTGCACAGCTTGAGACTGTGTCCTCTTGTTTTATTGCTGTAGACTACCCCCCAGCTGGCTACAACCTCCCTTCAGGTAGTTGTAGACAGCAATGAGGTCTCCCCTGAGCCTCCTCTTCTCCAGGCTAAACACCCCCAGCTCCCTCAGCCTTTCCTCACAAGAGCTTGAACTCCAGACCCCTCCCCAGCTTTGTTGACCTTCTCTGGACACCTTCCAGCATCTCAACATCTTTCTTGAACTGAGTAGCCCACAACTGGACACAGTACTCAAGGTGTCACCTAACCAGTGCTGAGTCCAGGGCAGAATGACTTCCCTGCTCCTGCTGGCCACACTATTCCTGATGCAGGCCAGGATGCCATTGGCCTTCTTGGCCACCTGGGCACACTGCTTTCTACAGAGTTACAAGACAGGCAGGAGATCTTTCTTATCATCAGGTGTAACAGGGCAAGGCTCCAGCTCTGCTCCTACCAGGCCTTCCCTTAAACCAAGACACTTTTCTTCCAAGATGCTTTTTCCCCCCTGCTGTATTTTTGATGTGGCTGCTGAGTTTTTGTTCTGTCTCCAGGTGATTCACACAGGGAATTGCATGGGTGAGGAAACATCTCTCCCTTCTGTGAGCACCCTTCAGCCCAGCTGAGGTTGCATTTCTACTTGTTTGAGGTTCCTTAGCACACTGGTGCAGGATACAAGTGGTGCTGCTTGCCTCTAGCCCATCCTGAGCTGTTCCACCATTGCCCTCAGCCTCTTTCTGTAGAAGAGGGCAGCATGGTTGTTGCTGAGAGCTGGGGCCTGATGTGTTTTATTTCTTGCAAGCCACACCTTGGTAAGCAAGAGCTTCCTCCACGGTGTTTGCACACTTGCTGCTCCAAAAAGCCTTGCAGAGCTGGTCCTACCAGTTGTCTGAGCATGTGTAGGTGCTGTAAGGATTGCTCCAGGATGATGAAGGGAAGTGATTTCTCTGTGGAGCAAGGGGAAATCTTGCTTTAATAAGAGATGCAGCTGCAAGCTCTGCTTTTGCAAGCAGCCAGGCCACCCGCTGCTGCCTGGGTGTTGGATGGGAATGGTGCCTGTTGGCTGCTTGCCTGGCCAGGCTTGCTTTTGGCTGCCCAGCAGGGCTTCCTGCAGGAGCAGGAGAGCAGTGATTTAGTGCAGCTCACATGGGGTTGTGGCCAGGGCTGCAGCAGGTTTCTGTCCCGTGCAAGGAAGTGAAGCTCTTCCCCAGGGGCACCAGGCAGGTCTTGTACACACCCTGTGAGTCACTGCTCCAGCTCAGGGCTGCTGCAGCCTGCTCTCTGTGGAGATGTGGAGCAAGGACCTCCAGCAGGATGCTTGTCTGGAGAGGAGGAAGAGCCTTAACCTCCACCCCAGAGCCCTGTGCTCTGACTCCTGCCATTAGTTGTGTCATAGGATGGTTTGGGTTGGAAGAGACCTTGAAAGCTCACCCAGTCCAACCTCCCTGCACTGAGCAGGGACACAGTAGCACAGAATTGATCATCTCATTCCAACCCCCCTGCCAGGGGCAGGGACACCCTCCACTAGATCAGGTTGGCCATCCAGGGATGGAGCCTCAACCACCTCCCTGGGCAACCCATTCCAGGCTCTCACCACTCTCATGGGGAAGAACTTCTTCCTCACACCCAGTCTGAATCTCCCCACTTCCAGCTTTATTCCATTCCCCCCAGTCCTGTCACTACCTGATAACCTAAAAAGTCCCTCCCCAGCTTTCTTGTAGCCCCCCTCAGACATTGGAAGGCCAGAAGAAGGTCTCCTCAGAGCCTTCTCTTCTCCAAATTGAGCAACCCCAACTCTCTCAGCCTGCCCTCATAGGAGAGGAGCTCCAACCCAACATCTTCAACTAGAGCAGGCTGCTCAGAGTCCCATCCAACCTGACCTGGAATGTTTCCAGGGATAGGGCTTCTACCACCTCTCTGGGCAACCTGGTCCTGTTTTCCACCACCCTCATTGGAAATGATTTCTTCCTTCCATCTCATCTGAATCTCCCCTTTTAGTCTGAGACCATCACCCTTGGTCCTGTCACAACAAGCCCTGTTAAAAAGTCTGTCCCCAGCTTTCTCTCAGGACCCCTTTAAGTACTGGAAGGCCACAAGAAGGTCTCCTTGGAGCCTACTCTTCTGCAGGCTGAACAACCCCAACTCTCTCAGCTTGACCTCACAGCAGAGGGGTTCTAATCCCCTGATCATCTCTGTGGCCTCCTCTGGAGCTGCTCTAACAGGTCCATGTCTCTCCTGAGCTGAGGACTCCTGAGCTGGCCCCAGCACTGCAGGTGGGGTCTCAGCAGAGCAGAACAGAGCAGAGGGGCAGAATCCCCTCCCTCCACCTGCTGCCCACGCTCCTGGGGATCAGCCCAGCACACAGCTGGCTTCTGGGCTGTGAACACTTGGTCCAGCTTTTCACCCACCAGCACCCCCCAAGTCCTTCTCCACAGGAGAATAATAATATAACAACATGCCCTGAGCTACCTCCTGCAGGCAAAGTGGTGCCCACCCCAGCTCTGTGCAGGCTTTGCA
This sequence comes from Indicator maculatus, assembly GCA_013399975.1. Lineage (NCBI taxonomy): Eukaryota > Metazoa > Chordata > Aves > Piciformes > Indicatoridae > Indicator > Indicator maculatus. Next base: position 63,257 of record VXBD01012062.1, on the reverse strand, counting down.
GACCCACCTCAGAGCTGGGCAGATGTTTTTGCTGGGATGAGAGCAGGGGTGATGGGTCTTGGCTGCCAGCCATGGCAGCAGGAGCCAGCAGCAGCCCTGCTGGGCTGCAGCAAGGAAAGTGGTCTTCAAAAGAGGAGAAAGCCTCACTGGGAAGCAATCTCTTGACCTGCCTGGAGGGCTGCTTCTTATCCTGTCTGTGTGAAGTCTACTGTGCTGCTGTGGGGAGGGAGCATATGGGAGATGTCTCTTAGGGGAAGGCCCAGGAGAGTGAGTGCCACAGGGCACTGAGTGCTCTCATGGCAGCAAGGATTTGGGATTTTGGCCTCTAAATTCCTGAGGTTGGAGCTGCAGCATGAGGAGCAGGGGTTTGGTCTCTGTTTGTGCTGTTGGCTTTGGGGGATGTGTGGGTTTGACCTGGGCAGCCTGCCTGAAAGCATAGCTTAGGATGTTAAGGAAGGGCTAGCAAGAGGTCATGGTGTGTGCTGCATGAAGACCTCCTACAAGAGGTCATGGTGTGTGCTGCATGAAGACCTCCTACAAGAGGTCATGGTGTGTGCTGCATGAAGACCTCCTACAAGAGGTCATGGTGGGAGCTGCATGAAGACCTCCTACAAGAGGTCATGGTGTGTGCTGCATGAAGACCTCCTACAAGAGGTCATGGTGTGTGCTGCATGAAGACCTCCTACAAGAGGTCATGGTGGGAGCTGCATGAAGACCTCCTACCCTTTGTGGAGGTCACTGTCTTGTAAAACCAGTTAGTGCCTGTCTTGGTGACCTACTCTAGGTGATCCTGCTCTGGCAGGGGGCTTGGACTAGATGATCTTTTAAGGTCCCTTGGACTAGATGATCTTTCAAGGTCCCTTCCAACCCCTCATGTTCTGTGATTCTGCTAGGCAGGGAGAGCTGAAAGCATCTCCATGGCAAGAGAGCTCAATCTGGGACATCAGGAGCTTAGGTTCAGGCCTTTGAGTTTGCAAGAGCAGGGTGGATCCAGTAACAAAGGTTTCTAATAATCCTTACAAGGTTGAGGTGGTCCAACCTACCCAGGAGAGGCTTCTCTCTTCAAAAGCCCCAGCAGCTTGAGTTGCTACAAGCCTTTAAATATGAGTTCAGTGCTTTGAAGAGAGACACAGAAAGAAAAGCTCATTAAAGGCAGGGAGGGAAGATGAGGTAACCCCTCCCCCCAAAAACAGCAGAACTTTGCTTTTGCAAAGCAGATTCCCTGGATTTGCAGACAAGGGGGATGCTCTCCTGAAGTCTGGCGGCACCCAGGTGTGGCCTGGATATTTGCTGATGTGGCTTTGGGATTTATGGGATGTGGAGCTCAGGAAGGGGCTTGCAAGGGGGTGAAAGGAGAGAACTGAAAGCAGAGGATCAAAGTTGGAAGAAGGAAAGGAGCAGAGTGCTTCAGTGCTTTTATTCAGGTCTAGGTCAGGCAAAGAGAAAACACTAAAATGTTGTGTGTTAGCCAAAGCTGGAGATGTTGTCTTGGCAGAGGTTTGAGTCCTGACTTGGAGCCAGGAGCTGCAGGGCTGGGGCAGAGCCTGAGGTGTGGAGCCCAGTGCCAGAAGCAGTGCTGAGCCCTCACTGACTGAAATTGCAGGTGATGTTTGGATCCCACTTGGTCTGAACAGGACCAGGTCAAGGACTCCTGGCACGGCCTGAAGACCTGAAGGAGGTCCTCCAGGTGTCCTCCAGGTGTCCTCCTCCTTCAGCTGAGCCCTCACTGACTGAAATTGCAGGTGATGTTTGGATCCCACTTGGTCTGAACAGGACCAGGTCAAGGACTTCTGGCATGGCCTGAAGACCTGAAGGGCTTAGTTGTGCCTCCAGGGGATAGAGCTTGCAGGTTCTGCCTTCACCAGGGGTTAAAGGTGAGGGACAGAGAGGAAACTCATAGCCCTGGGGACTTGACTGGTGTTATGATCTGGGCTGAAGCTGCAGGAGGGGTGCTTTGGATCATCCCAAGGGATAAACAGCCCAGCTAGCCTGGGAGGGCTGACTGTAGGATCCAGCTGCCTTGGTTCAGTCTCCTGCAGAGTAGCTGCAGCCCTGTTGTCTGTCCTGCTCCTCAGACACGTGTCTCTGCATCTTCTGAAGTTCAATTGCTTTAATTATCCCAGAGGCTGCAGCAGCTGCTGAAGGCAGAGCATTTGCATGGAGAAGTGCTGCATTTCCTCTGGGCTACAGATGAGTTCCCTGAAGGAATCTGTGACTACCCAAACCTCTTCAGGAGGCATCTGTCTGACCTGTGGTGCTCCAGAGAAAGGCTCTCTAAGCTACTTCAAGCAATGCCTAAGCTACTTCAAGCAATGCATTCTGGGTCAGGCTGCAGTTTATAAACCCAGGGGAGCCCTGGAGATAGGTTTTGTTGTCAGGAAGTTGGTTGTTTGGAAGCTCCAGGGCTCCTGAGCAAGCTCCTTGTGCTCTTGGACTCAGCTCTGGTGAGGCCACACCTTGAGTATCGTGTCCAGTTTGGGGCACCTCAATCCAAGAGAGATGTGGAGGTGCTGGAGCCAGGGCAGAGGAGGGCAAGGAAGCTGGGAAGGGCCTGGAGAATAAATGTGATGAAGAGCAACTGAAGGAGCTGGGGATGGTTAGTTTGGAAAAGAGGAGGCTGAGAGGAGACCTCCTTGCTGTCTACAACTACCTGAAAGGACATTGCAGAGAGGCTGGTGCTGGTCTCTTCTCCCAGGTAATGAGTGACAGAACAAGAGGGAATGGCCTCAAGCTGCCACTGGGTAGGTTTAGACTGGACATTAGGGAACATTTCTTTATGGCAAGAGTAGTCAGGCACTGGAATGTGCTGGGCAGGGAGGTGGTGGAGTCCCCAAGCCTGGCTGTGTTTCAGGGTGGTTTGGATGTGGTGCTTGGGGCTGTGGTTTAGGGGTGAGCCTTGTAGGGTTGTGGGTTGGGCTTGGTGGACCTGAGGGTCTTTTCCAACCTGAGTGTTTCTGTGATTCCTTGCTGCTTCCTTGTTGCTGGTGCTGTGTGCTGCTCCTTGCAATCATTAACCAGGGTCATGGTGCTGCTGTGTGGAGGTTAGCCAAGCAGTGGCTGTCCCCAGGGGCTGGGCTCTGACAAAGCTCATCCATTCACCTTCTGGGGCTTGTCCTGCAAGCTCTGCTGATCCAGAAAGGTTTTTAACCCTGCAGTGGCCTGGAGGTCAAGCCTGATGTAGCTTTTATCTGCCACAGTAAGGTTGACATAGGGCTGGAACAGCACCTGGGGGTGTGCTGAGAGGTACCCAAATCTCAGCTCTCTGTACTCCCCAAACCAGGAGTGGGTTGGGATGAGCTGGACCCCAAGTGGAGACTATCTTCAGCTTCTCTCTGCTACCCTCTGCCAAGGCAGGCTGCCTGGTGCCATGTTCCAACCTTCCTTTTCCCACTGCTTTTGGGTCTGTCCTTCTGCCATCTCCTTTTGTTGTCTCCTGCTAGTCCTGTGTCTGTCCAGCCTCCTCCATGTACTGATCCAGTGGGGAGTTATGGTGCCCCCAGCTTTGCTCTGAGCTTGTTCTGCTGCCTGTGCCAGGATGCCTTCAGCCATGTGTCCTGGTCCCAGCTGGCCACAACCTCTGTGTGGAGCAGAAGGACCTGTCTGGCTGGTGTCACAAACACATTTGGTGTGCAACACTCTGGCCAGGCAGAGCTTGCCACCAATGCAGGGTTGTTGGAGAGCAGGGCTGTGCTTGCTTCCTGCAGCTCCTTGATGGCTGGACTTGATCCTAAAGGTCTTTTCTAACCTAAACAATTCAGTGACTCTATGACTCTGTTTGCAAACAGTGACTCATATCTGCAAAGAAGGAGGAACTCCCCAGGCCAAAGGCATTCCTGCTGTGAGTTATGCAAGGGAAAGGGAGCTCCTGGCTATCACACCTGGCTGCTTCCTGCAGGAGCCAGGCAGCCAAGGATGCAGCTGCAGGGTTCTGCCCCTGGGCTGGAACAATCCTCACTGTCAATACAGACTGGGGGAGGAGGGGATAGAAAGCAGCCCTGTGGGAAAGGACTTGGGGGTGCTGATGGATGAGAAGCTGGACAGGAGCAGGCAGTGTGAGCTTGCAGCACAGAGGGCAAATCACATCCTGGGCTGCATCAAAAGCAGTGCTGGCAGCAGATCCAGAGAGGAGATTCTGCCACTTTGCTCTGGTGAGACCTCACCTGGAGTACTGTGTCTGCCTCTGGAGTCCTCAATACAGGAAGGACAAGGAGCTGATGGAGCAGGTCCAGAGGAGGGCCAGGAAAATGCTCAGGGGGTTGGAGCAGCTCTGCTCTGAGGCCAGTCTGAGGGAGCTGGAGGTGTTCAGCCTGGAGAAGGCTCCAGGGAGACCTAATAGCAGCCTTCCAGTACCTGAAGGAGGCTACAATAAGGATGGAGACAGACTGTTTACAAAGGCTTGCAGGGACAGGCCCAGGGGCAATGCCTTCAAACTAGAGAAGAGCAGATTGAGACTGGATGTTAGGAGCAAGTTTTTCACTATGAGGGTGGTGGAACGCTGGAACAGGTTTCCCAGGGAGGTATTTGAGGCCCCATCCCTGGAGATACTCAAGGTGAGGCTCAAGGAGGCCCTGGGCAGCCTGATCTGGTTGGGGATGTCCCTGCTGACTGCAGGGAGCTCAGGTGAGATGACCTTTGGAGGTCCCTTCCAGCCTGGACCATTCTGTGATTCTCTGTCCAGATGCTCCCCTTGAGCTCAGCCTCCCCAGAAGCAGCAGACTGAACTCTGCTCTCCCATGCAAACCTGTCAGACCCTTCTCAGCAAGGGGCTCCTCAGGGTCTGCTCATGGGTGCAAAGTGCTGGGGCACAGGGTGCTGACAGATACTCCCAGCAGTGGAGAACCTCTGAGCTTTTGCCTTTGCTTTTTCCTTGCTCCTGGTGTTTGCCTGGTGGCCCTGAGCCTGGAGGGAGATTTGAAGGAGAAGGAGACTTGTCCTGACCTTCTGTCTCTCTCATCTTGTGCTGTTGAGGAGCAATGTTCTGGAGGCAAATAACAGGAAATAAAGCAAGGGTGATAAAAATCACCATGCCATTGCTGGAAACATCCTCCAAAATGTGACATCTTATCTTCAGTTGATTTTGTGCAGAAGCTGTCAGCTGGTTCTGGTGATACAGAGTCACTTGTGCTGGTTTTCTGCTAAGATGAGTGACCCTGGCCCCTTCCCTTGGTTGTGCTGCAAATGCACTTTTTAATGAAAGATTGCTTTTTTTACCTTGAGGTTTTTGCAGGAAGACTCAGCTCTTGACAGTCCCTTCCTCTGCAGGTCTCAGAGAGCTTTGCAGAAGGGGCCAAGATCCCTGCAGATGGGGAGTAGGTGAGGAGGTAACTCCAGGGAGCATTTGCTGTACTTCATAGGGGGTGGTGGAACACTGGAACAAGTTGCCCAGGGAGGTAGTTGAGGCCCCATCCCTGGAGATATTCAAGGTGAGGCTCTGAGCATCCTGATCTAGTTGAGGAAGTCCCTGCTGACTGCAGAGGGGTTGGACTGGATGACCTTTGGATGTCCCTTCCAACCCAAACCATTCTCTGACTCTATGACAATGTGCTTTCCAAGAGCCTTATTCCTCTGCTGGTTTTACTCCCTTGGAACAAACAAACAGCCTCTAACCCAACCAGGAGTGTTTTTTGGAGACTCAGTTCACTACACTGAGTTCTTGAGGGAGGGCAGCTTGTGCCCATCTGCATCCACATGAGATGAACTCTCTGCCTGAATGATGTCAGGGGTCTGGATTCAGACCCCAGCAAGCCACTCACAAAAAGCAGAGCTTGGTATAAATATATTTAAGAGTGAAAATGGTTGCTTTGCCTTCAGCCTAGCAGAGTTTTTAAGTCTTAGATGAGAAGAGAGCTGCATGATGAGAAGAGAGCTGCATGATGAGAACAGTTCTTCACAGTGAGGGTGGTGAAATACCTGCACAGGTTGCTCAGAGATGTGGTGGAGGCCCCATCCCAGGACACATTCAAGGTCATGCTTGATGGAGCCCTGAGCAGCCTGATCTAATTGGAGTTGTCCCTGCTTGCTGCAAGGAAGTTGGACAAGATGACCTTCAAGGGTCCCTTCCAACCCAATGCATTCTGTGATCCTGCACCACTGGACAAAGTGGAGAGAGGAAGGTCAGAAAGAAGCATTCAACCTTCTGTTCTCAGAGAATCATAGAGTTACAGATTGCTCTGGGTTGGAAGGGACCTCCAAAGGTCATCCAGTCCAAGCCCCTCTGCAGTCAGCAGGGACATCCTCAACCAGATCAGGTTGCCCAGAGCCCTGTGAAGCCTCACCTTGAGTATCTCCAGGGATGGGGCCCCAACCACCTCAAGACCTCTTCAGTAGTCTTGTTTTGGCAAGTAACAGCAGTAAATGCTCAGTAATCTGCATGCTGGCTGAGGCACCTGCTCTGGAAACACATCCAGCTCTGCTCAGAAACATCTGGAAAGGAGCTACCTATGGCTTCCCATGGGAATTAGCTTCCCTGGTTAACCACAGTCAGTTTGAGCAGAAATGATCTCTTGTTTTCCAGTTTTCATCAGTGTGGCTTCACCTTCCAGTCCTTGTGGGTGTTGCTAATGCAGGATGCTATGTGGTGCTGCTGGCTCTGGGCCATGCCACTTTCAATCCAAAGAAGAAGTTAGGGTAGATGCACAGCTAGGAGCTGGAAAGAGCTTTGGGAACACAGCTCAGACCTGCTGTGGAGCATGAGCTGCTGCTCCTGATGGCCTTTCATTGGGACTGTGATGTTGCAGCCCATGACTCAAGGCTTTTTTCTTTGTAGACAGATTGTCTAAGACTTGTGGAACACTTATCTGGTGTTTGGTATGGAGAGTGATTCACAGTTCAGCTGCATCATCCCTGGGCTCTGGAGAAAATGTGAATAAATCTGTCCTTGTGTCAGTGGGGTTTCCTCCACTGATCTGAAGTTTTCTACTGGGAGGTGGAAGGGCAGCCCCTGTGTTGTCCCATGCCTGTCAATAGAAACACCCAAGGAAGCTGGAAAAA
>VXBD01012062.1:23338-36699 GCA_013399975.1 Indicator maculatus | reverse complement strand
TCTCCCCAGATGCAGGACCTTGCACTTGTCCTTATTAAACTCCATGAGGTTTGCCTGCAGCCAGCTCTCAGCCTGTCTAGGTCATGATGGATGCTGCACAGCCTGACAGGTGTCAGCCATCCCCCCCACCCCTCAGTTTTGTATCATCAGGAACTTGCTGAGGGTCCTCTCAGTGCCCTCATCCAGGTTGTTGATAAAGATATTGAACAAAACTGGACCCAGTACTGATCCCTGGGGGACACCACTGGCCACAGGCCTCCAAGCTGACTCAGTGCCACTGATGATGACCTTCTGAACTCTGTTGTGGAGCCAGGAGCCTCCATTGTGTCTGGAGGATGAGGAGATGTTGCAGGCTGGGAGATGATCTCAGCATCCTCTTTTCCTTGTGGTATTAAGCACTTCAGCTCCTTTCACTTGCTGAGTGAGGGTTATACAATCAGTCCCCACAGGGTTTTCCTGGAAAGGGAAAGAAGTCAATGAACTAATTCACTAAAAGCAGGCCCCAGCACTTGCCTGCCTGTAAATGTCTGCATTAAAAAGGTCTTTTTTTCCCCCCACAGTGTATAGGAGAGGTTGGAAAGCTAGCAGAAACACAAGATGAGGGTAATGGGGAAGACAGAGGTTAAGCTCTTAAAGTTCTTTGCTTCTAAAAGCTCACTCATAGCAGGAGAAAATTAAACTGGCAACAGTCAAGGAGTGATAACTTTCTAATCCCCTGAATCCCATCTGGACCTTCTCCTGCCAGAAGTACTAACCTCTGGCTTGTGTGTGCAACCTTAAGGTGGACCTGCTCTGGCAGGGGGGTTGGAGTAGATGATCTCCAGAGGTCCTCAGAATCATAGAACCATAGGACTGTTGAGGTTGGAAGAGACCCTTGAGATCATCAAGTCAAAATGCTTGTCTGGAGCTCACAGTCTCACCACTACTGCTAAGCTACTGCCCCTAAACCATGGCCCTCAGCACCACATCCACACATCCTTTAAATACCACCAGGGATGGTGACTCCACCACCTCCCTGGGCAGCCTGTTGCAGTGCCTGAGAACCCTTTCTCTGAAGAAAATTTTCCTAATCACAGAATTGGCAGGGTTGGAAGAGACCTCAAGGATCATCTAGTTCCAACCCCCCTGCCATGGGCAAGATCAGGTTTCTCAGAGCCACATCCAGCCTGGCCTTAAAAACCTCCAGGGATGAGGCTTCCACCACCTCCCTGGGCAACCTGTTCCAGTGTCTCACCACCCTCATGGGGAAGAACTTCTTTCTAACATCCAATCTGAATCTACCCATTTCCAGTTTTGCTCCATTCCATGAGCAACCTGTTCCAGAGTTCCAGCACCCTCATGGTGCACAGCCTGTTCCCAACACCCAATCTAAACCTCCTCCTCTCTAGTTCCTGCTCTACCTTGCAGGCTGCAAGCCCACCCACCTAGCCACACTCACACACTTGTGTCATGATATAATATCCAACCTGAACCTCCCCTGGCACAACTGGAGGCTGTTTCCTCTTGTCCTGTCACTTGTTGCATGTGAGAAGAAACCAACCACCACCTTGCTCCAGCCTCCTTTCAGGTAGTTGTAGAGGGTACTGAAGTCTCCCCTTTTGAAAGCTAAACAGCCCCAGTTCCCTCAGCCATTCCTGCTAAGGCTTGTGTTCAAGACCCTTCACCAGCCTAGTTGCTCTCCTTTGGACATGCTCCAGCACCTCAATGACCTTCTTGTAGTGAGGGCCCAAAACTGAACCCAGTACTTGAGGTGTGTGCTCACCAATGCCAGGTAGAGGGGGACAGTCACATCCCCAGAGCTGTTAATTCTGTGGTTCCATGTGCTCCAGAGGTAGACCCAATCATAGCATGGTCTGGGTTGGAAGGGACCTCCAAAGGTCATCCAGTCCATCCCCCTCTGTGGTAGGCAGTCATAGAGTAATAGAATCATAGAGCCATAGAGTCATAGAATCATGGAAGGGTTTTGGTTGGAATGGACCTCCAAAGGTCATCCAGTCCAAGCCCCTCTGCAGTCAGCAGGGACATCCTTAACTTGATCAGGCTGCCCACAGCCCTTTGCTCAGCTCTTTGCAGCTTTTTTTCACTTGGGTTCTTGGTCCTGCCCAGAGGATTCTCTTGGTTAGCACTGATGCTGTGGGCTGGAGCACAGCCCTGTGAGGAGAGGCTGAGGGAGCTGGGGCTGTTTAGCCTGGAGAAGAGGAGGCTCAGGGCAGACCTCATTGCTGTCTACAACTACCTGAAAGGAGGTTGTAGCCAGGTGGGGGTTGGTCTCTTCTCCCAGGCAACCAGCACCAGAAGAAGAGGACACAGTCTCAAGCTGCACCAGGGGAGGTTTAGTCTGGGTGTTAGGAGAAAATTCTTCCCAGAAAGAGATTGGCCATTGGAATGTGCTGCCCAGGGAGGTGGTGGAGTCCCCATCCCTGAAAGTGTTCAAAATAAGCCTGGATGAGGCACTTAGTGCCATGGTTGAGTTGATTAGATGGTGTTGGGTGATAGGCTGGACTTGATGATCTCTGAGGTCTTTCCCAGCCTGGTTAATTCTGTGATTCTGTGTGATTCTGTGGCTCCTCTGGGCTGCTGCATGCCCTAGGGGAGTCTCTCCTCCCAGCAGATCCTGTCAGCTGCCTGTGATCCATCATGGGAGTCGGAGTCCTTCCAGACCTTTGTGTTTCTCAGCTTAGGAATTTATGAGCCACTCTCCTGTTAATTTATCTGCCATTTTCAGTAAAGCCTGGAGCTGATTGCCAAGGTGGCTGCTCCTTGCCAGAGAAGGATTTGGTCACCATTTAAAGCAATCTCTGAATTGACCTTGCTGTTTTTGTTTTTTTTTTTTTCATGTTTTTAAGCCATTCACAAGCTTCCCCCCACTCCTCCCCTGCCCATTCTTTCCCTTCAAGGATGGACAAGAGAATTTTTGTTGCTATTTATCCTTTTGTTGCTATTTACCCTTTTTAAAAGGGTCTCTCACTGCTTGTGCTGCTGACCCTGACTATGTTCCAGCACATCTCACTGGATCATTCCAAGGCCATGGCCCCATGGTGCTTCCTCCTTTACCCCAGTGAGGATATGGAGTGATAAGCTCCTGGTTTGAGTATGATAAGATAGTAGCCAGCCTGTCTGCTCCATTCTCCATGTTGCAAGGACACAGCCTTAAATGCAAAAGCAGCAGGAAAATCAGTGGATTTGATTCACTGCCTGCTTCTTGTCAGTGACCTAGACAGGCTGGAGAAGTGGGCTGAGGAGAATCTCATGGGGATCAATAGGGCACAGTGCAAGGTTCTGCACCTAGGTCATGGCAATCCTCAGTATCAGTCCAGGCTCTGGGATGAAAGGATTGAGAGCAGCCCTGCAGAGGAGGACTTGGAGGTGCTGGTGGGTGAAAAGCTGGACATGAGCCAACAATAGGCACTTGCAGCCCAGAAGACCAATGGCATCCTGGGCTACATCAAAAGAAGTGTGGCCAGCAGATGGAGAGAGGTGATTCTGCCACTTGACTGTGCTCTGGTGAGACCTCACCTGGAGTGCTGAGTCCAGGTCTGAGGCCCCCAACGCAAGAGAGACATGGACCTGCTGGAGCATGTCCAGAGGAGGGCCACAAACATCATCAGAGAGCTGCAGCACCTCTGCTTCTAGGAGAGGCTGAAAGAATTGGGGTTTTTTTCAGCCTGGATCCAGTTCTGGAGCCATCAATATAGGAAGGGCATGGAGCTGATGGAGCAGATCCAGAGGAGGGCCATGAAAATGATCAAGGGGATGGAGCAGCTCTGCTGTGAGGACAGGCTGAGGGAGCTGGGGGTGTTCAGCCTGGAGAAGAGAAGGCTCCAGGGAGACCTAACAGCAGCCTTCCAGTACCTGAAGGGGGCTACAAGAAGGCTGGAGAGAGACTGTTTGCAAAGGCCTGGAGCAATAGGATGAAAGGCAATGGCTTCAAACTAGAGAAGAGCAGATTTAGATTGGATGCTAGGAACAAGTTCTGCACCATGAGGGTGGTGGAACACTGGAACAGGTTGCCCAGGGAGGTGGTTGAGGCCCCATCCCTGGAGATATTCAAGGTGGGGCTTGAGAGGGTTCTGGGCAAGCTGATCTAGTTGAGGATGTCCCTGCTGAGTGCAGAGGGGCTTGGACTGGATGACCTTTGGAGGTCCCTTCCAATCCAGACCATTCTATGATTCCATGATTCCATGATTCCATTGCTGGAGGAGCTTGTGAATGTTCCTGCTGCACCACCTGCATTGTTGTGCCTCTCAGTAAACTGGGGGCAGACTGAGCATGAATTGGAGGCTTCAGGATCCCATCTGGAAATGCTGTGTGTTGTCTGTGTCACTGGGAAAGTTGAGCAGGTCAGGAGGAGATCACCAGAGGGGAAAGTGTTGTTACCAAGGAGAGATGAAGCTTGCTTGAGCTGGACAGCTCTGTGAACCCCTGCAGTTTCATGGCTTGAACTCATGGCCTCATGAGAAGATTCCCACTTCTGTTAAATAGAAACTTCACCCTTTGGGGGTTTTTGTGTGTGAGCATCCATCCCCTTGGAGCTGCCAGGCTGTGCTGGGTGCCAGCCCTGCTGCTGAGTTCCTCTCCATTTCCTGCTGTGATTCTCTGGTTCCTTCACTCACCAGTGGCAGGAGCTCAGCCTTTTCCTCATGGCTGAATAGTGAGTCATGGTCTCTAAAGAACAGCCCTTTTGGTCCTTTCTCCCAGATAACAGCACCTCCTGAGGCCACATTTCCAGTCAGAAAAGCATCACCAGCAGCTTGAGGGAAGTTCTCCCCTTCTACTCTGCCTTTGTGAAGCTGCACTTGGAGTATTGTGTCCAGGTCTGGGCTCCCCAGTTCAAGAGAGACAGGGAGCTACTGGAGAGAGTGCAGTAGAGGGCCATGAAGATGATGAAGGGACTGGAGCATCTCTGTGAGGTGGAAAGGCTGAGAGACCTGGGGCCTGGAGAAGACTGGGAGGGGATCTTCTCAGTGCTTATCAGTATCTAAAGGGCTCAAGGGGATGGAGTCAAACTCTTTTCAGTGGTGTTTAGTGACAGGGCAAGGGATGGTGGCAACAAACTAGATCACAGGAGGTCCCATTTAAACATTAAGGAAAACATCTTTCCTGTGAGAGTGCCAGAGCACTGGAGCTGTCTTCTAGAGAGGTTGTGGAGTCTCCTTCTCTGGAGACTTCCAAAAGCCATCTGGATACTGCAAACCTGTGCAGGCTGCTCTGGGTGACCTTGCTTTAGCAGGAGGTTTGGACTAGATGATAACCCAGAGGTCCCTTCCAACCCCCACCAGTCTGTGGTTCTGTGATTTCTGGAGGGTGGTTTCCTCTGTTTGTAAAGCTACACCCAGGGTGTGAGTAACCAGAACAGGTGTGGGCTGAAAATCATTTATTTAAATGGCTTAAACTGATGATAACCTCTTCATTGTCACTGTACAGTCAGGGGTTAGTTTGGGCTGTGGTGGGGTCGAGTCCTGGTCTTGGACTGAGGTGCTGCTGTGCTATAAATAGGACTCAATCACAAGCCAAAGGTTATTCCTCACCCTGGGACAGTAGGGTTCAAGAGGGTGTGGGAGGTATCCCCATGGAAAAATGGTTAGAAGATTTTGATCTGAGATATGCACAGTGGTGGAAGGTGGAGGTAATTTCCCTTTACAGCTTTGGGATATTTTTTTCCATCAATGATTTGGCTTTTAGGATGATTAAAAGGGATCAAACCAAAAGCCTCACACATGATTTAGATTCTTAGACCATGTCTTAGAAGATTGCCTTTCAGTGAGGCACAGGAGGTGGGATTCAGGCAGGGCAGTGATCAGCAGACACGAGTCCCAAACCTGAATTATGTCTCCTGGAGGCAGAAATGGTGCAGCCAAGCTTGTGGCCACTTCAGCTTGCTCCAGGATTTCACAGCAGCTCTGTGATGAGTGGGTGGGTTTGGACCAGTCCTCCCAAAATATTGTGGATTCTCACAGCAGGAATTATTTGAATAGGTTCCTCTCTTCCCAACAAAGCCTTCCCACCACCCTGTCCTCCAGGGTGGAGACTGATGGCTCTCAAGTGGTGCAAGCTGTGGAACATCCTCATATAGCTCATGCCAGTGGTTCATGGTCCTTTGCTTGTAGAAACATGACCATGAAGCTCCCCAGGAAGAAGTCTGGGACCTGACACAGATAGTTTCAAGCCAAAGCAGCTGTTCTGGTTGAGGTTAGAGCCCACAGCTGGAAGTGCTGGAGTGATTGAGGGTGCAGTGTTGCACAGTGAGGGGACAGCCTTTGGAGGGTGGGTGTGTTTTAAACCCATGATGCTGCTAAACCAGGCTTGCTCCTCACCCTGCAAGACCTCAGCACTGTCCCAAGGAAGCTTGGTCAAAGGAAATATGTGGGAGTGCTCAGTCCTGGGATCTGCTGGAGGTTGGGGAGACTTGTGAGAAGGTGGCCAGCAGCAGTGTGGTCAGCCAGAGGGGTGTATCTGTCACAGGTTGTTGAAGTTAAAACAGCCATTGGGGCTTATTTGTGTTTCTTCTCCTCTACCTCTGGTGTAGCTCCTTAGAGCCCATGCCTATGTGTACGAAGGTCTAAGGGAAGGAGATTGAGTTGGAAGCATCTCTGGGAGCTGCTGCTTTTGCTCTGTGTCCTCTCCTTCACTTCTCAAGGCTGTAGCTGTGTCCACTTTGTAAGGATCAGGCTGGCTGAGGCCATGCTGCATGAAAAGGAGCCAGGTGACATTGTTTCCATAAAGGAACAATGGCTTGTGTGGTGCTGGGACTTAAAACCAAGAGGGACCACTTCTGTCTCAGGATGGATTAACCTGGGGCACACCATCTCACTGCTCTGAGCATCCCACCCTCAAGGTTGTCTCTGAGGCATCTCAACAGCTTGCTTGAATGGGGGTGGTGAGTGCCCAGAACTGGGCCAAAGCTGGTTTTGAAGTGTATATATATATCCTTTGTGCCTCTTCTACTTTTGTGTGCTTTTGTAAGTAGTATTTCTACTGTGTCCAGTTCTGAGCTCCTCAGTTCAAGAGAGATGTTGAGGTACTGGAAGGTGTCCAGAGAAGGGCAACAAAGCTGGGGAGGGGTCTGGAACACAAACCCTGTGAGGAGAGGCTGAGGGAGCTGGGGGTGTTTAGCCTGGAGAAGAGGAGGCTCAGGGCAGACCTCATTGCTGTCTACAACTACCTGAGGGGAGGCTGTAGCCAGGTGGGGGTTGGTCTCTTCTCCCAGGCAACCAGCAGCAGAAGGAGGGGACACAGTCTCAAGTTGTGCCAGGGAAGGTCTAGGCTGGAGGTTAGAAGAAAGTTCTTCACAGAGTGAGAGATTGCCCTTTGGAATGTGCTGCCTAGGGAGGTGGTGGAGTCACCATCCCTGGAGATCATAGAATCATAGAATCAGTTGGAAGGGACCACAAGGATCATGTAGTTCCAACACCCCTGCCATGGGCAGGGACATGTTCAAGATGTTCAGGANGACATGTTCAAGATGTTCAAGAGAAGGCTGGATGAGGCACTTGGTGCCATGGTCTGGTTGATTGGATAGGGCTGGGTGATATGTTGGACTGGATGAGCTTGGTGGTCTCTTCCAACCTGGTTGATTTTATGGTTCTATGAATCTATCATTCTTTGAATCTATGATTCTATGATTCAGTGAATCTATGATTCTATGATTCTATGAATCCATGATTCTTTGAATCTATGATTCTATGATTCAATGAATCTATGATTCTATGAATTTATGATTCTATGCTTCTGTAATTCTATGATTCTATGAATCCATGATTCTTTGAATCTATGATTCTATGATTCTATGGTTCTATGATTCTATGGTTCTATGATTCTATGATTCTATGGTTCTATGATTCTATGGTTCTATGATTCTATGATTCTATGGTTCTATGATTCTATGAATCTATGGTTCTATGGTTCTATGATTCTATTTAACCTGCAGTTCTGTGTGAGTGGTTTTAATTTACTCCTTTGGGGTAAAACACCTTCTGTCCCAGCTCAGCCCTGGTCATTATCCCACTCTTCCAGCACATCCATGTCTTCCTGATGAGTGGCTCTCCCTTCCAAAGTGTCCACTTCCCCACTCAGTTTGGTGTCATCAGAAAGCTTCATCAGAAGCTTCATCATCCCAGCCTGATCCATCATTCAGATTACCTAAGACATTTAACAGCCTGGAGCCCAATGTCAGTCCCTGGGGAACCTCACTTGTGACAGGTTGCCAGTTTGAAAAAGAGCTCTTTAGCATCAACTTCTCTGGCTGTGACCTGTCAGCCAGCTCCCACCCACCACACAGACCTCCTGTGACACAAACAAGTCCTGGCTGAGTAATGCTGAGGTTTTCCAAGAGTGCATCCCTGGAGAGCGTGGGTGGGAGGAGCAGGAATGAGAGGTCCAAGGTCTCTGCACTTGTTCCAGTCTCTTTCCCATCTTTCTCCATCTGTTCCTGGGGTGGTGCAGTACTCACCACGTTGTCTCTCTCCACATCTCATTGCTTTCTGTGTCAGAGAATCATGGAAAAGACCTTTAAGATCATCAAGTCCAAGCATTCTCAAAGTCTACCAAGTCTGGTGCTAAACCATGTCCCTCAGCACCACATCTCTGCATCCTTAAACACCTCTTGGGATGGTGCTTCAACCACCTCCCTGGGCAGCCTGTTCCAGTGTTTGAGAACCCTTTCAACAAGGAAGTTTTTTTCTGATAACCAATGTAAACCCTTCTCTTTTGTGTCTTTGTTGTTAGGCTACCCCAAAGATAAAACCACAGAGGGACCCGTCAAGGCTGCTAAACCTGCTGACTGACCTTTAGATCTTTTTATGCCACCATCCCTGCTCTTTTCTGGTGCCAAAATAAACAGCACAGCATGGTGCTGAGGTACACAAGCAGATTTATGGGGCTGGGGGGTGGTGGTGTATTTTTTTGATGCCTCCCTTTAGGAGCAGGTCCTGTTTGCTGTGGGCGGAGGGTGCAACGCCCTTTGCATGGTGTGGCAGCTGATAAGAGACACAAATGTGTGTGCACTGAGATACTCTTGGGTGGATTAGCCTTAGGGATGCCTGACTGAGGCTATTGAAACCACCCCAAACAGTTTTATAGGGTGCATATGCTACCAGCCAAACCTACCTTCTGATGCAGGGTGAGAGAAAACAGCCACGAATAGCATCAGAGGAAGTTTAGGTTGGATACAGGCTCTGAGCAACCTGATCTGGTGTGAGGTGTCCCTGCCCACCGAGAAAGACCTTGGAGTGCTGGTGGACAGCAAATTCTCTATGGAACAACAATGTGCTCTTGTGGCCAACAGAGCCAATTGGATCCTGGGGTGGATCAAGCAAGTTGTGTCCAGCAGGTCTGGGGAAGTTCTTCTACCTCTCTACTCTTCCCTGCTGAGAGCACACCTGGAATCCTGTGTCCAGTTTGGGGCTCCCCAGTTCAAGAGAGACAGAGACCTGCTGGAGAGAATCCAACAGAGAGCCATGAGGATGATTAGGGGACTTGAGCATCTCCCCTATGAAGAGAGACTGAGAGCCCTGGGGCTGTTTAGTGTGGAGAAGAGAAGACTGAGAGGGGATCTGATCAATGTCTATCAATAGCTGAGGGGTGAGTGTCAAGTGGAGGGGGCCAGGCTCTTTTTGGTGGTTCACAGTGATAAGCCAAGGAACAATGGGTTCAAACTTGAACAAAGAAGATTTCAGCTCAACATGAGGAGAAACTTCTTTGGTGTGAGGGTGACAGAGCCCTGGAACAGGCTGCCCAGGGGGGTTGTGGAGTCTCCTTCTCTGGAGACTGTCCAAAGCCACCTGGATGCATTCCTGTGCAGACTACCCTAAGTGATGCTGCTCTGGCAGGGGGGTTGGACCTGATGATCTCTGGAGGTCCCTTCCAACCTCTGATATACTGTGGTACTGTACCCATGGCAGAGGGGTTGGAACTAGATGGTGCTTGAGGTGCCTTCCAACCCTGATAATTCTATGATTCCATGATATTAAGAGTGGTCAGGCATTGGAACAGGCTGCCCAGACAGGTGGTGAAGTCCCCATACCCAGGAGCGTTCAAAAAACCATGCAGACATGGTACTTTGGGGTGTGATTTAGTGGCTAGGGGATGATGGTTGGACTTGATGATCTTAGAGGTCTTTTCCAACCTTAATGATTCTATGTGGTTGAAGCTGAGCCACTGAGAATATGATTTTTAGCAGGATCTGTGGCAACAGTGCATTAGTGATGGTTTTAAACTAAAAGAGGAGAGAGTCAGACTAGACAGAAGGGAGATATTTTTTACATCTAAGGTGGTGAGACACTGGCCCAGGTTGCCCAGAGAGGCAGTAGATGCCCCATCCCTGACACCATTCCAGTTCAGGATGGATGGGGCTCTGAGCAACCTGCTCTAGTAGAAGATGCCCCTGCTGACTGCAGGGAGGTTGGACTAGATGACTTTTCAAGGTCCCTTCCAACCCAAACCATTCAAGGGTGATTCTATGATAACACCTCTGAAAACACAGACTCCAGCCCTGGTTTCCTACCCTCACCCTGTTTCCCTGTGTCACCTAAATCCTACCCCAATGCAGGGACCTGCCATGAGGCAGCACAGGCATCTTTGTCTCATCTCACTGCATTTGGACACCTCTTGCTCTCTTGGCTGAATGAGTGACATTTAAGACAGGGCATCCTTTTGTCCCTCCTCCCTCCTCCATTGCCCAGGAGGGGGGAACACAGCCATGCTAATAGATTCTCTTGCTGAATTTGCAAGTCTGAGTGAAAGCTCCTGAGCCAGCCAGGCTCTGCAGTGCAATTAGGCTGTTCTGCTCCTTGCAAAATCTCATTAGCAAAAAATGGTCCTGGCATGCAGCAGATGTTGCATCTCACATGGTTATTTTTGCCCTCTGAGCTTTTCTCCCCTCCCTGCAGCTGGCTTGACAGGATCCAGATCCCCAGTGAATCTCCAGCTCAGAAATCTGCACTGGGAAACATTTAGGATGAGACAGTCACTGATTATAAAGTCAATTAGAAGGTGATTTGCTCATTAGTGCTCTGTGTGGACTTAGCTGGAGAAGATGAGGGTGATATTTATGAGGCTGATCAGAGGGCTGGAGCACCTCTCCTATGAGGACAGACTGAAAGAGTTGGGGCTGTTCAGTCTGGAGAAGAGAAGGCTCTGAGGTGACCTTCTTGTGGCCTTCCAGTATCTGAAGGGGGCTCCAAGAAAGCTGGGGAGGGACTTTTTAGGCTATCAGGTAGTGACAGGACTGGGGGGAATNCCTGACTGATTCTAGGATTCTGTGAATCTGATTCTATATTAGCTGGAGAAGATGGGGGTGAGATCTCACCTGGAGTGTTATGTCCAGCTCTAGGGTCCCCAACACAAGAAGGACATTGAACTGTTGGAGAGGGTCCAAAGGAGGGCCACAAAGATGATCAGAGGGCTGGAGAACCTCTCCTACAAGGACAAGCTGAGAGAGTAGAGGCTTTTCAGCCTGGAGAAGGGAAGGCTCCAGGGAGACCTTAAAGCTGCATTTCAGTACCTAAAGGGGACCTACAGGAAGGCTGGGGAAGGACTGTTTCTAAGTGTCTGTATCAAGAGGATGAGGGACAGTGGTTTGAAACTGGAGCAGGGTAGATTTAGATTGAACATTAGGAGGAAGTTCTTTGCAGTGAGAGTGGTGAAATACTGGAAGAGTTTGCCCAGGGATGTGGTTGAGACTCCTCCCTGGAGGTCAAAGCTGATGTGGCCCTGAACAACCTGATCTAGTTGGAGGTGTCCCTGCTCACTGCAGGGGGTAGGACAAGATGACCTTTGAGGGTCCCTTCCACCCCAATGCATTCTGTGCTATTTTCTGATTTAAATCCATTTGGAAGGAAATGGTGTGTGTTGGGGGAAAGGATCCCAAAGGGGAGAGCAAGGGAAAAGCACACCTGCTTGTTGGTGGGAAGCAAGACAATTGCACTGATTAGGCCTTTTCCCTCCCCATCCCTTTTTCCAATCACCTAAAGCCAAATGGCAGCAAACTGTCCTGTTCTGGGCTCCCACAAGCCAGCTCTGGTAGCTTTGCAATCAGCCTCTCACTGACAGAGATCTCAAAGTCCTCTGCCAGCCCTGGCTCTGATTTCTACCTCTGTCCCACATCCCTTGCAGGAGGTAGGGTGTGGGAAGGAGGATGTGAATCACCAGAACTTTGCCCCATGAGTTTGGCCCTCCTGTGTTACCAGACTGCATCTTCCCATAGGACCATCCACACATGCTTTGTCTAGGCTGTGTTTTGTTTCCTGGAGCTCAGCAGCCATTTCAGCAGGAGCTTTTAAGGAGGGCAAATCATCTCTGATGGTGCTTAGGATCCTTGAGATTCTACAAGGCAGGTTCTCCTTGTGGGTAAAGAAGCATGAATGGCTCTCTTGGCCAGAGGAGTGCAGAGCAACACACTGCAGCCATAGCTACCCTGCAGCCATAGCTTTGGGCTTCCTCTCCTCTATTTCCTGATGTTCACCATCTGTGTCCATGGAATCATGGAATTGTTCTGGTTGGAAAAGACCTTTAGGATCATCAAGTCCAATCATTAACCCAACACTGTCATGTCACCACTGAACCCTATTTGTCAGCACCACATCTACTTGTCTTGTAAGTCCCTTCAGGCATGGTGACTCCACCACTGCCCTGGGCAGCCTGTTCCAGGGCTTGACAACTCTTTTTGGTGAAGAAATTTTTCCTAATATCCAACCTAAACCTCCCCTGGCACAAGTTGAGGCCACTTCCTCTTGTCCTATTGCTTCTTATTGGAGACCAACCCCCACCTTGATGCAACCTCCTTCCAGGCAGCTGTAGAGAGTGAGAAGATCTCCCCTCAGCCTCCTTCCCTCCAGGCTAAACAACCCCACTTCCCTCAGCAGCTCCTCTCAAGACCTGTGCTTCACCACCTTGGTTGCCCTTCTCTGGACATGCTCCAGCACCTCAATGTCCTTCTTGTCCAGATCAAGAGCAGTCATGACCCAGGATGTGAAGAGATGAGGGAGGGGACTGTTTGCTGAAGCCTTGTGTGCCATGGGGCAGTTTGGGCTGGTTCTGTGGTGGCTGAGCTCTGAACCCAGAAGGCCCCCAGGGTGTGTGTGGGTGCAGATATTGTAGGCTGCCCCCTTCTCTGGAGGTCATGGAGCATGGAGGGTGACGTGGTGTTTGCTTTCTGGTGATGTGCCTACCTGGGCAAACATTATTGCTCACCTGGTTTTGGTCTGCTGTGTGGGAGGAAGGAGAGGAACCAAGGTGGGGACCTGGCCAGGCTGGATGGGTGGGCAGAGGCCAATGGGATGAGATTGAACAAGGCTAAGTGCAGGGTTCTACACTTGGGCCACAACAACCTCAAGCAGCACTACAGGCTGGGGACAGAGTGGCTG
>VXBD01012062.1:0-23129 GCA_013399975.1 Indicator maculatus | reverse complement strand
CTGGATGAGGCACTTAGTGCCATGGTCTGGTTGATTGGACAGGGCTGGGTGATAGGTTGGACTGGATGGTCTTGGAGGTCCCTTCCAACCTGATTGGTTCTATGATTCTAAGATGACAACCTTCTAGAATCAGAGCACCTCTGCTTCTCTCCTGCCCTTGCACATACAAACCCCAAGCCCTGTAATTCAGTCTGACTGCAGAGCAAGCTCCTTATCTCTTCCAGCTCTGTCCACAGGAAAAGGAAAGCCACATTCAGTGCTTTTCCATGGGATCACAGAGTCACAGAACTGTTTTGCTTGGAAAAGACCTTTAAGATCATCAAGCCCAGTCAGTAGCACCAAGTCTGCTGCTGAACTGCATCCCTCTGCACCACATCTCTGCAGCTTTTAAACACTTTGCTCACCTTCTTGAGCTAGTTACCACTGGCCTCTAGTTCATCACCCACCTCTGCTTCTGAGCATGGTGCTTGCTGGCTCTCAGGGTTCTTTGCACCCTGCAAGCTGCTGCATGATGTGCTGGGACTATCCATGCAATCCTGGAGGCTGTGCAGTCTTGCTGTAGCACTGTCTTGGTCCCTTGTCCTCACCACAGTACTGGCAGAGCACCCAGGGAATGTCATCCCTGTGGATTGAAGGCTATGCAGTCTAGACTGGGGCTCAGCAGTTTCAGTGAGGCCTGGAGAATCCAAGTAATTTAATATTGGGAAGCTCCAGTCCAAGGGATTTAGGAAAGCTTCTTGGGAGTTTTTTCTGAGGGGTCTTACTGTGATGGGGTCAGCTCTGGAGTGTTAGAGCAGGAGGCAGAGGCAGGAGGCCTCTGTGTGCAGCCAGGGGCCATGAAGATCATGAAGGGACTGCAGCATCTGACACAAGGAGTGAAAAGAGCAGACTGAGAGGGAATCTTCTCAGTGCTTCTCAATTCCTACAGGGCTGGTGCCAAGAGAATGGGGCCAGTCTCTTTTCAGTGCTGCTCAGTGATAGGACAAAGGCCACTGGGCACAGACTACAACACAGGAAGTTCCACCAGAACATGAGGAAAAACTTTACTATGAGGGTGCTGGAGCAAGCTGCCCAAGGAGGTTGTGGAATCTCCTTGTCTGGAGAGATTCCAAACATGCCTGGACATGACCCTGTGCAACCTGCCCTGGGTGAACCTGATTTAGTAGGAAAGTTGGACTAGGTGATTTCCAGAGAGCCCCTCCAGCCCTTATCATTCTGTGATTCTGGAAGGGTTGGGACTCTTCAGGCTGGAGAAGAGGATGCTCAGGGGGATCTCAACAATGTGCATAAATACCTGAGGGGCAGGGATTGAAGAAGGTAGAGCCAAGCTTCTCAGTGATGCCCAAATGACAGGACAGTGAGCACAAGCTGAAAGCCAGGAAACTCCATTTAAACATGAGAAAAGACTTTCTTTACTGTGAGGGTGTTCCATACAATGGCACAGGATTCCCAGAGAGCTTGTGGAGTCTCTGTTCTTGGAGATCACAGAACCACAGAATCACAGAATGTTAGGGGCTGGAAGGGACCTTGAAGGATCATGGAGTCATAAAATTGTTAGGGTTGGAAAGGACCTCAAGGATCAGCTAGTTCCAGACCCCCTGTGCTTAGGGTCACTGGGAGTTCCCTGGGACTGAGCTCAGCCCTGGGGCTGGTTGGTCTGTCTGCAGGGAAGCATGGCCACCACTCTTTGCTCTTCAGGGTGGACTCCTGGGAAGACTGACTGAGCCTTTTGGGATTTGCACAAGTTCTGTGCAGAGCAGAGGTGCAGTTTCCTTCCAGCCAGGCCTGTCTGTTGTGCTGGAATGACCCTCCTGCCAAGCAGCACTGCTTCCCCAAGGCCTGATGCATCTCCAGACACAAGACCCTGGGTCAAGGGAGAGCCTGTCACTCCCTGCCACAACAGAGGACTGTGGCATTTAGCAACCTGCACGCTCCTAGGAAACTTCCAATCCATCTGCAAACCACCAGGGGGCTTTGCATGTTATGGGGGAAGGAGATTACAAAGCCCCTGGGCTGCTAAGTTGTAGAACAAGTGTCTGCTTTCAGTCAGAGCCATGCTGGACCAAAAGCACCTTGAAATGCCACATCCAAGTGTGCACCTGAATGGGAAACACCTACTGCAGCATCTGAAGAGCTGCTGGAATGAATCCTTCAAGAACAATAGGCCTTTAAGGACCCATCTGCATTATCATAGAAGCATAGAATGGGTTGGGTTGGAAGGGACCTCCAAAGGTCACCCAGTCCAACCCCCTCTGCAGCAAACAGGGACATCCTCAACTAGTAGATCAGAGCCCTCTCAAGCCTGACCTTGAATATCACAGAATCAACAAGGTTGGAAAAGACCTCAAGGATCATCAAAGTCCAACCTGTCACCCAAGACCTTATGACTACTAAACCATGGCACCAAGTGCCACATCCAATCCCCTCCTGAACACCTCCAGGGGTGGTGACTCCACCACCCCCCTGGGCAACCCATTGCAGTGTTCCAGTGGGAAGAGAAGCTGAGTCAAATGGGAATCATTGTGTTTTGAAGAGGGAACCTGCCCTGGCCTAAGTGTTTCCAGCCAGGGCATCTTCATGGCTGCCATGGGGCCATCAGAGAAAGGCTCTAACAAGCTGCATCTGTCATCCCTGCCAGGCCAGGCTGCTCTGTTGATGAGTACAACACAGGGGGCTAATTTGCAGACTCTTTCCTGGTGGTGGGAAATCACAGCTGGTGATGGGAAATCATGTCCCAGTGATGGGAAATCACAGCTGACTGGCAGCTCTGCTCCTAGGAAAGGTCCCTGAGCATCTGCCACCCTCTACCCTATGCTGATTTCTGCCAAGCAGGATACATTCTTCACTCTTTCACATTTCTTCCTTGTCTTCTTAATACCAAGCAACTTCCCTTTTGTACACTGCAGTTTCACCCAAGGGTAGAAAGGGCAGCTGTGGTCCTCAGATGGGGCAAAGTTGGGGCTGTTCAGCCTGGAGAAGAGAAGGCTCCAGGGAGACCTTCTTGTGGCCTAGCAGCACTTAAAAAGACCAATAAGAAAGATGGGGGCAGGTCTTTTACCAGGGCCTGTTGTGACAGGACAAGGGGTGATGGTATGAAACCATTGGAGAATAAATCTTATGAGGAGTGACTGAAGGAGCTGGGAGGGTTTGGTTTGGAAGAGAGGAGGCTGAGGGGAGACCTCATTGCTGTCTACAACTACCTGAAAAGACATTGTGGAGAGGCTGGTGCTGGGCTCTTCTCTCAGGTAATTAGTGATAGAACAAGAGGGAATGGCCTCAAGCTACAACTGGGTAGGTAGACTTGGACATTAGGAAGAAAATTTTTTTCCCAGCAAGAGTGGTCAGGCACTGGAATGTGCTGGGCAGGGAGGTGGTTGAGTCCCCAAGCCTGGATGTGTTTCAGGGTGGTTTGGATGTGGTGCTTGGGGATAGGTTTAGGGATGACCCTTGTAGAGTAGGGTTGTGGGTTGGAGTTGGTGATCCTGAGGGTCTTTTCCAACCTGAATGTTCCTGAGAGTCTGTGAAACTAAAAGGGGAAGATTCAGGCTAGATACAAGGAAGAAACATTTCCCACTGAGGGCTGTGAGACACTGGCCCAGGTTGCCCAGGTAGTAGATGCCCCATCCCTGGAAACATTCTGGGTCAGGTTGTTTGGGGCTCTGAGCAACCTGCTCTAGTTGAAGGTGTCCCTGCTGACTGCAGGGGGTGTGGACTAGATGACATTTAAAGGTCCCTTCCAAGCTAAAGCATTCTGTGATTCTGTGAAAAATGGTGGCTCAGCCCCCCAGAAGAGGGTCTCTTAGATCTGGTCTTGCAGGGTGGATGCATCTCCTGCTGCTGGGTGCTTCCTCAGTGGAATGAAACAGGAGCTAACCCCCCCTGCTCCTCTCCCAGCCCTGCCTGCACTCAGTGATGCTGAGAAGTGCAGGTGGCTCCTGCCTTTGCTGACTGTCAGCTTGCTTCCCTCTAGTGCTTATCCCAACCTCCTGCAACACCAGCAGCTGGGAGGGGAATAGTCCTCTCTCTTGGGTTTGATCCTTGCCCAGTTTGTGTCTGGATGAAGGTCAGGTTATTATTGTGGTGCACAGGGCTGGCTGGTTTGGGTGGCAATAGCAGGAGGTGCTTAAGGAGCAATTCCTGTAATGGGCTCCTCACTACAAGAAGGACATTGATGTGCTGGAGCATGTTCAAAGTAGGGCAAGAAAGCTGTTGAAGGGTCTAGAGCACAAATGAGCAGCAGCTGAGGGAACAAGGATTGTTTAGCCCAGAGAAAGGAAGATGAGGGGAGACCTTCTTGCTCTCTACTGCTGCCTGAAAGGAGGTTGAATTGAGGCTGGGGGTTGGTCTTTCTGCCCAAGTGAAAAGCAATGGGACAAGAGGAAACAGCCTCAAGTTGTGTCAGGGGAGATTTGAAGTGGATATTATGAAAAATCTCTTCCCTGAAAGAGTTGTCAAGGCCTGGAACAGGCTGCCCAGGAAAGTGGTGGAGCCACCATCCCTGGAGGGATTTAGAAGCCATGTGGATGTGGTGCTAAGGGATGTGGTTTAGTGGTGACCTGGGTTAATGGTTAGACTTCATCTGGAAGGTCTCTTGCAGCCCAAAAGATGCTAGGATTCTGTGGACAGAGGCAGGGCAAATTTTGGGGGGAGCATGTTCTTGTGAGTGCAGCCAGCCTGAAAAACTGGGAGGTGTGTGGGAAGAGGGAAAATCTGCTCTTCCTTTCTCCCCTTGAAATGAAACATAATAACAAAGGGGAGAAGATTCTTTCAGTTCTTTGTCTCATTCTCTCCCAGCCTCCAGCTGGACAGGACCTTCCAAACTGGACTGATAAATAAAAAGCAACATTTCACATGAAGCTTGCTTAACACCCTCACAGAATCACAGACTGGTGGTGGGGGTTGGAAGGGACCTCTGGAGATCATCTAGTCCCACCTCCCCTGCTTTCCCAGGATTGCATCCAGGAGGTCTGCAATCTCTCCAGAGAAGGAGATTCCACAACCTCTGGGTAGGCTGATCCAGGGCTCCATCACTGTCAAAGGAAAAAAAAATAATTTTCTCCTTATATTTAGGTTCCAGTTTGTGCCTGTTGTCCTTTGTCCCATCACTGGGCACCACTGAAAGAGTCTGGCCTCATTCTCGTGACCCTTTAGATACTGATAAGAATTGAGAAGATCCCCTCAGGCTGCTTTTCTTCAGGCTAAACAGCCAAAGGTCACTCAGCCTCTCCTCATAAGAGAGAAGCTTCAGTCCCCTCACCTTCTTTGTGGCCCTCTGTAGGACTGTCTCCAGTAGTTCCTTTTGCTTGGCCAGGCTCTAAGTAGGAGCAGGAAGAGACAGAGCAGCCTGGCAGGAGCTGGGCAGAGGACAGGCAGTGAGGTTGGTACCTGAGTGGTTGGAAGGAGGAGCTCACTGCTAGCTGCCTCCTACCCAAGTTTCACAGAATGTTAGGGGCTGGAGGGGACCTCAAAAGATCATCCAGTCCAACCCCCCTGCCAGAGCAGCATCACCTACACCAGATCACACAAGAACTCATCCAGGCAGGTCTTGAATATCTCCAGAGAGGGAGACTCCACAACCCCCCTGGGCAGCCTGTTCCAGTGCTCTGTCACCCTTACAGTAAAATAATTCTTCCTCCTGTTCCCATGGAACTTCCTATGCCTCAGCTTCCACCCATTGCCCCTTGTCCTGTTGTTGGGAATCACTGAGCAGAGCCTGGCTCCATCCTCTTGGCACTCACCCTTTACATTTTACAAACATTATTGAGGTGACCTCCTCAAAAATTTCTTCTTCTCCAAGCTCCCTCAGTCTCTCCTCATAAGGAAGATGTTCCACTCCCTTCATCATTTTTGTGGCTCTGTGCTGGACTCTTTCAAGCAGTTCCCTGAGGTCCTTCTTGACCTGAGGGGCCCAGAACTGGACACAATATTCCAGATGTAGCCTCAGCTGGGCAGAGTAGAGAGGGAGGAGAACCTCTCTGCACCTACCTTCGTGGTGCCTGTGCACAATCCACCATGCTGGTTTTGGTGTCAGAATGAGCATTTCATCCCCCTGGCCCAGCTGCAAAGCTTTTGCCTCACTGAATTTTCTCCATCTGCTGTGCTAAGATCTGAAAGGACAGACCTCCTCCAGGTGAGGACACCTGGCTTCTTGCAACCATGGCTGAGCTTTCCTAGGTGAACTGTCTGATGAAGGCACTGGGAGTCTTCATCTAAATACTTGGTGCTGCCCTGCAGGGTTTTATTTTTGGAGGGATCCACAAGTTCCAGCAGTTGGGAAGCAGTGGGTTTGAGTGATGCTCTCATGCTCTTTGGGGCAAAATAAGAGTCTTCAGAGGTGGGCCTGTGCAAACCCCAAAGTCCTACAAGGCCAAGTGCAAGGT
The DNA here is from genome assembly GCA_013399975.1 of Indicator maculatus. Classification (NCBI taxonomy): domain Eukaryota; kingdom Metazoa; phylum Chordata; class Aves; order Piciformes; family Indicatoridae; genus Indicator; species Indicator maculatus. The sequence continues at coordinate 16,749 of VXBD01012062.1, read as the reverse complement.
CCTGTAACTGGGTGGGTGCAATCCCAAACACAGATGCAGGCTGGGGCATGGTGGGATTGAGAGCAGCCCTGTGGAGAAGGACTGGGTGCACTGGTGGATGAAAAGCTAAGTTTGAGCCAGCAATGCACATTTGCAGCCCAGAGAGACAGCAGCATCCCAGGCTGCACCCACAGCAGTGTGGGCAGCAGGATGAGGGAGGTGATTCTCCACCTCTACTCCACTCTGGTGAGACCTCACCTGCAGTGCTGGATCCAGTTCTGGGGCCTCCAGCAGAAAAAGGACAAGGAACTGTTGCAGCAGGTCCAGAGAAGGGACATGAAGATGAAACATCTCCCCTGTGAGGACAGGCTGAGAGAGTTGGAATTGTTCAGCCTGGAGAAGAGAAGGCTCTGGGCAGACCCTCTGGCAACCTTCAAGAGGACCTACAGGAAAGATGAGGAGGGATTCTTTTCAGGCAGTGTAGTGATAGGATGAGAAGTAATGATCTTAAACTGACAGAGGGAAGATTCAAATTAGATATTGGGAAGGAATTCTTTGCTGTGAAGTTGGTGAGACACTGGCACAAGTTGCCCAGAGAGGTTGTGGAAGCCCCATCCTTGGAAGTGTTCAGAGCCAGGTGGGATGGGGCTTGGAGCAAACTGGTCTAGTGGAAGGTGTCCCTGCCCATGGCAGGGGATTTGGAACTAGATGATCTTTAGGGTCCTTCCAAACCCCTCTGTGGCTCTATGAGAAGCTTATAAATCAGTCACAGAGTAGAGAGGGTTGAAGGGCTTGTGAGAAGTTATGAGGAGTGGACTTAGAGGGAATGGCTCGCTAGGTCTGTAATGGTCTGAAAAGATCACCACCAGGGATAATTAGAGCAAGGTTGTGCTGATGCTGGAACAGAGTACAGAGTAGGTCTGGTGTGGCTTCAAACCATGTCCTGGTGAGAGCATAAGGCAGGACCAAGTTCTCCTGCCACCAGTGATGAATGAGGCCAGCTGAAAGCTGTAGGAGGGATTTAAATGAAGCTTGAGGAAGAGAAAAAGAAGCTTTGCTCCTGACTTCCTGCTCTCTTAGCTTATCCAGTGTGTCCTTTTTTCTCTTGTCCCACAGGAAATCTGTGATGATCCACATCTCTTTGTGGATGGGATCAGCTCCCATGACTTACACCAGGGCCAGGTTGGGAACTGCTGGTTTGTGGCTGCCTGCTCCTCCCTGGCATCCCGGGAGTCTCTCTGGCAGAAGGTAAGTGGCTCCTCATGCCAGAGGAAAGCCTGGCTTCAACACCTTGGCTCTGCATTGTGTTTGTCCAGCTCAGAAACTGGTTCTTCAGGGGTACTTCAGGTCCTGAAAACCTGTTCATGTGCAAAACCTCCCTTAAAAGGCTGTCTTTTAAGTAGAATTAGTCATCACAACTGCACTCACATCACACTCAAGTCAAACTCTTGGCCAGTTTTTCCTTAAGCAAGTGGATCAAGTCCCATCCAGTCCTCCAGATCCCAAATCTGACCCTCCCCACTCCAAAATAACCTAAAAAAACAAGAACAACAAAAATCAGGGTGCTCACATGCAGCATTTGACCCATTTCTCTGATTCCCATGGTTTTACCCCTCTTTGTCTGCCTGGTCTTTGTCCACCTTGACCATGAGACACCTTGTGCTGGGACAGGCAGAGTGATTTGAGGGCGTTGGTGTCTCTCCCATCTCTCTGCTTCCCCAAAGCATCCATCCTTGGCATGTCCCATGTCTGGATTGCACCATGTTGCAGTGCTCCTCTAAATGTTAGGTGGGCCAGAAAGCCACCAGGAAGCTGCACCACAGCAGGAGACTGCAGACCTGGGGAGCCACCACAGAGGTACAGAGGGAAACGAGGTCTTCAGTGCCACATCCTTGGACAGTCTGTGCCCATCATGGCCATGTCCTCAGCTACAAAAGAAGGCAGTGCTATGAAAGCCAAGACAAATATGGGCTTCAGTCCCTGGTGTCTCACTGTAGGGCAAGAAAGCAGCAAGCTGCAAGCACCTTTTCCTAGGTTTTTACTGCAGAAGGCAGCCACCAAAGTCCTACTCTGTGTGCAGACAGCATCACCTGCTTCACCCACAGCCTGCTACTGCAACAAACCCTAAAGGGGTTCCTCAGCCCCACACCTTTGCATCTGCTCTGTGCTGGGTACTTCCAGTCCTGCTGCTTGTGGGTTTTGTGGTCATGAACACTGAGCACAGGAACTTGTGTTTGTTGCAGCATCTCCATTTGCTGTTTAAATCTCAGTTTTTCTTCATGGGGGAGCAGGGTGGATGTTGCTGGCTTTGGATAAGCAGTGAAGTTTCCTCCCCATGGTGGCTGTGGTGTGGTTCTCAGATGTGGTGCAAAGGGTTGTTTAGCTTGTTCCTCTGCCTCTCTCAAGGGTGAGCAGGTGAGTTACCTCCTCTCCTCACCATTCACTTCCAGCCCTGCCCTGGGAAATGCCAACCCAGCTGAAGCCAGGTCCCTTTGGACACCTCATTATTTCAGCTTGCCAATTTCATTGCTTTTCCTCCCTTGGCAATTTGGCTGGGGGATTTGTGGCTCCTCATTTTCCATGCACTGAAGTCTCAGAGGTTCTTCTTTACCTGCCTCCTCTTTCTTTCTGAAAGGTTTGTTTTCTGACAGAAGCATAAGATGCAGCCTTCTCCCCAACATTCCCTTCCAGTGATGGCCAGTTTGCTGTGGTGGTCACTACAGTGCTCTGGTCAGAGGTCTCCTTTTGGAGACCTCTGAATTAAATGAGACTTTTGCACCTCCTTTGCAAGGTGCTTTGAGAGCTTGTGATGAATTGCAAGGAGTAACCATGGCTATAACCTGCAGCAGCAACTTTTAAAACAAAATGGGAGATATCAAGTGAACAAATTAGGCCCTTGGTCCAAAAAGACATCTGCTCTGCTGGCTGTGCTGGAATTAGAGCATGGTCACAGAATCATAGAATTGTCAGGGTTGGCAGGAACACCAAGGATCATCTAATTCCAACCCAAGGCAGGCATGCTTTCCACTAGATGAGGTTGCCCAGAGCCACATCCAGCCAGGCCTTAAAAACATCCAGGGATGAGGCTTCTACCACCTGCCTGGGCAACCTGTTCCAGTGTCTCACCACCCTTATGGTGAACAACTTCTTCCTAATGTCAAACCTAAATCTCCCCTCCTCTAGCTTGGATCCACTCCCCCCTAGTCCTATCACTACCCAACACCCTAAAAAGTCCCTCTCCAGCTTTCTTGTAGGTCCCCTTCAGATGTTGGAAGGCCACAATAAGGGCTCCTCATAGTCTTCTCTTTTCCAAACTGAACAACCCCAACTGTCTCATCTGTCCTCACAGGAGAGGTGCTCCAGCCCTCTGCTCATCCTCATGGTCCTTCTCTGGACACATTCCAGCATGGCCCTTGCAGAAGATGTCAGAGCCCTTAACTGGCCTAGAAATAATGGGGCTCTTGGTCCTTCAGATGGTTGCATGTGCAGTTGTGATATTGTTGTTGGAGGTCCCTATTGCTCCTTGGCCCTTGGGTGCCTACACACATGGGATCCAGTGCCTGCAGGACAAACCTCTGCTCCTGACTGATCAATGTGCTGGTGCAAGCAACAGTTGAGAGGACAGGCAAGGCAGCAAACACTAGATTTAGAAACTGTCATAAGAAAACAAAAAGAAAAACATCTCTGATTCAGAGTCTGGAAGGAGCCTAAGTCTCTAGAAAATGTAATCCAAATTTACACTAGGATTTAAGTTAAGTTCTGCATACTCCCTGCTCCACACAGTCAAGTTGCCTCAAGAGTGGGTCATACCTTCAAGGGATAGAATGGATCAGCACATCCCTGTGTGGGGGCCCTCACTACAAGAAAGACATTGAGGTGCTGGAGCAGGTCCAAGGCAACAAAGCTGGTGAAGGGTCTAGAGAGCAAGTCCTATGAGGAATGACTGGGGGAACTGGGCTTGTTTAGTCTGGAGTAAAGGAGGCTGAGGGGAGACCTTCTCACTTTCTACAACTACCTGAAAGGAGGTTGTAGTGATGTGGGGGTTGGCCTCTTCTTCCTAGTATCAAGCAGTGGAACGAGAGGAAGCAGCCTCAAGCTGCACAAGGGAAGGTTTAGATTGGGTATTAGGAAAAAATTCTTCACAGGAAGGGTAGTCAAGCCTTGGAACAGGCTGCTCAGGGTGATGGTTGAAGAGATTTTAAAGACAGGTAGACAGGGTGCTGAGGGACATGGTTTAACAGTAGACTTGGTAGTGGTTGGCTAATGGTTGGACCAATTCTGTGATTCTATCCCAAGAGATGATTTTATTCACATGATTTATTCCACCTCACCCCAAGGCTCCATCCATCTCCCTACTTCCCATTTAGCTTGTGTGGAGTCCTGAGGGACAAGCTGACTATGAGTCAAGCACATGCCGTTGTAGAGATGAAGGCCAAGCACACATGGGGCCAGACTAACATAGGTACAGCCAACAGGGTGAGGTAAATTGTTCTTTCCCTCTGTCTGATGTGTTAATGCCCTCTTCTTGGATCTGTTTTGGAGTCCCCAGAAGAAGATAGTGTCAGGCTGAAGTGACAGTGGCAGACTGAGGCCACCAAGATGGTCTGGAGCACAGGACATGTGAGGAAAGGCTGAGAGAAGTGAGTTTGTGCATCCAGGAGAAGGGAAGCTGAAGCTTCTTGCTGTCTGAAGCTACCTAATGGGAGGGTGGGCAACAAGACAGAGCCAGACTCATGCTGGAAATGCACAGTCCCAGGACAGAAGCCAGCAGCACAGTCTGCAGCTTAACTTCAACAAGAGCATGGTCGGACACTGGAACAAGCTGCCAGAGATGCTGTGGGATCTCCATCCACAGAGATACTCAAAGAGGAACTGGACAGCGGCCCAAGCAACCCAATTTAACCTTGAAGGAAGTCCTGCTTTGAGCAGCAGGTTGGATCAGACCCCTCTAGAGTCTCCTCGCAACCTGAATTCTCCCATAAGCCTGCAGCCAGAGGAAGCCACTGCCACCCAGACCTGCCGCGTGGCATCCCTGGCACCACGCCTTCCTTTTGGGATAATGAGCCATGGTTGTCAGGGAGGTTGCCAGGGAGGCTGACATCAGACAGCCCTTCCCTATAGATCACCCTGCACAGCAGCACCAGCAGTTCCTCATCTGCAAACGAGGCAGGAGGGCACCCAGAGGAAGCCCCGAAGGGTGTTTTGCGTCACCGGCCCTGGTTGCCTAGCACTGCTGGGGACCGCTGAGAGGGGCCACCAGCTCCAGGGCCTCGGTGGCTTTTTCACCCTGCCTGTCCTGCCTGAGAGGCAAACCTTGCTGAGGAGCCTCGCGGAGGAGCGGCGCAGGCGATGGCAGCCGAGGCAGGGCTGCTCAAGCTGCCCTTCACCCACGACGACCAACTCACCTGCCGCATGAGGCTGCGCTTCCAGAGCCTGCAGCAGAGGAACCTGAGGCCCCAGGACGGTGAGAAGCTGCTGCAAGCCCACGAGCACGTCTACAGGGTGGATTTCAGCCAGCAGCACAACCTGCGCTTCCTCCACTGGGACATCCAGCTGGAGACACCTGGCAAGGTCACAGTGACCGGCACCTCCCAGCACTGGACTCCTGACCTCACCCACCTCATGAACCGGCAGCTGCTGGAGCCAGCAGGCATCTTCTGGAAGAAGGCAGGGGCCAGGGAGGTGGAGTGCAACGAGGCAGACGCGCAGGAGTTCGGGGAGCGGGTAGCGGAGCTGGCCCGGATCCGCAAGGTGATGTACTTCCTCCTGGCTTTCACCGACGGCCTGGAGCCAGCTCAGCTGAAGGCCTCCATTGTTTTTAAAGCTTGAGCTCCTCTTGCTCAGCCCTTGCTCCAGCTCTGCTTTTCTCTTGGATTTTCTTTCTCTCCGTTCAGTTCTTGGTTCAGTTTCTACCTGCCTTTTTTTGTTGTTCATGAGGGACAGCGTGACAAAAAAAGCAACCGCTTGGCGCTTCTGGAGCCTCTCAGCCCTGTGAAGCATTCCCCATATGTGCTGTCCTCTGTCTGAATGATGAGGAGAAGGGGTCCATGAGCTTGCTGCTGTATTTGCCTAGAGTAGAAGACTGCATGCTTTTGAACTCAGCAGGGATTCACCAGGTCTGACTGGCACAGGGTCTTGTTGGCTGCCCGAAGCCCTCCAACTGTGGCTGCTGCATCCCAACAGCACGATGGGAAAATAAGGAGTTGCCGTACTAGAAACACGAGAGACAGCCTGGAGAGAGCCTCTGGCTTCCAGTTTCCATCCTAGCTGTTAAAAAGTGAAGGCTCATTGGTGTTGGAGTGCTTCTCCTTGCAAGAATGCTGAGTGCTTGCAGGCTGCTGTGACTGTAGATGTTTGGTGTCTCTGAAGACCTGTCCCACAGAGGATCACCTTGCTGAGAAGCTGAAGCACATTTGGACATGCTGTGGTCTGCAGATTGTAAGCCCACTGAAGAAACTGGTGCAAGGAGGTTGGACCACCACCATTTCTTGCTGGGGGTCCCTCTGGGAGGTGTGCTCCAGCATGTTGTTCACGGTGTGCTGCCTGGAGGTTGATGGTCCTGAGATGGGTTGGAGCCGGTGTGCAAGTGAGCCAGCAGCTCAGAGCAGGCTGTAGGTCTGAGCCAGCAGTGAGTCCTCTGCAGCCAAAACTTCTGCTGTGACTGTGGCTGCTTGGTGTCTCTGAAGACCTGTCTCACAGAGGATCACCTTACTGAGAAGCTGAAGCACATTTGGACATGCTGTGGTCTGCAGATTGCAAGCCCACTGGACAAACTGGTGCAAGGAGGTTGGACCACCACCATTTCTTGCTGGGGATCCCTCTGGGAGGTGTGCTCCAGCATGTTGTTCACGTTGTGCTGCCTGGAGGTTGATGGTCCTGAGATGGGTTGGAGCTGGTGTGCAAGTGAGCCAGCAGCTCAGAGCAGGCTGTGGGTCTGAGCCAGCAGTGAGTCCTCTGCAGCCAAAACCATTTGTGCATTGTCATGGTCTTAAAGCACCCATAAATATATTTATTTTGGAGCATCTATAGAGATCCATGAGGCTGCAGAGCACTTTGCAGACCACAGAGCAGGAATCTGCTGTCGCTGTCCCCGCAAAGCAGTACCTAGCAGAGAGGGGAGATGGTACCTTTGCTCCTTAGGAGCAGGAGGTAGTTTCATGCCTGGCTTGTCCCATGAGTATGAACTACTAACTCTGGATGTTCCCTTTTCCTCCACCAAAAAGTGAAGGCTACTTTCAAAAGACATTTCTACCTTCTCCACCAAAGTACCCTTCACTTTTTGGTGAAGGAGAAGGGAAGAGTCAAGTATTACTGTAACTGATCTTTTGCTAAGACTGCACTCAGGTTGCGGCTGAGCATTCCTCAAGGTATGGCCTGAGATTTTCCTGAGATGTGTAAGAAGAGGGCAGTGATGGAAAAGTCAGGACAAGGTGATTTTGTACCCAGGAGCTGTGCAGATCATCCCCCTGAAAGTCCAACCTCTTCTTCAAAGCCTCCAGAAATGCAGACTTCACAACCAAAGCTCAGCAACCACAGCATCATACAGGCATGTCATAGGCATTGACAGAGAAATTGGGCTACTTTGAGTGTGGCCAGCAGGTTGAGGGAGGTTCTCCTCCCCCTCTTGGGCTACTTGAAAGGTGTGGCCAGCAGGTCAAGGGAGGTTCTCCTCCCCCTCTTGGGCTAGTTTAAGAAGAGTGTGGCCAGCAGGTCAAGGGAGGTTCTCCTCCCCCTCTTGGGCTAGTTTAAGAAGAGCGTGGCCAGCAGGTCGAGGGAGGTTTCTCCTCCTTTCCTACTCTGCCCTGGTGAGACCACATCTGGAGTGTGTCCAGGTGGGGGGTATCCATTTCAAAAGAGATAGGGAACTGCTGGAGAGAGTCCAAGGGATGGCCATGAGGATGGCCATCAGGTTGAGGGAGGTTCTCCTCCCTCTCTGCTCTGCCCTAGTTAGACAACATCTGGAGTGTTGTATCCAGTTCTGGGTTCCCCAGTTCAAGAGGGACAGGGATGTGCTAGAGGGTGTCTGATGGAGGACTACAAGGATGATGAAGGGACTGGAACATCTGATGAGGAAAGGCTGAGAGACCTGGGGCTGTGCAGTCTGGAGTAGAGAAGACTAAGAGGAGATCTTATTAAAGTTTGTAAACATCTGGAGGGTGGGTGTTCAAGAAGAAGGTGCCTGGCTCTTTTCAGTTGTGCCCTCTGATGGGATGAGAGGCAAGAGATACAAACTGGAACAGAGGAAGTTCCACCTCAACATTAGGAAAAGCTGCTTTAGTGTGAAGGTGACAGAGTATGGGAACAGGCTACCCAGAGAGGTTGTGGAGTCTTCTTCTCTAGAGACTTTCCAGACCCATCTGGATATGTTCCTGTGTGACCTACCTTAAGTGATCCCTCTTTGCAGGGGTGTTGGACTCAATGATCTCTGGAGGCCCCTTCCCACCCCTACCATTCCATGATTCTATGTCTTTGTTTAAAACCCCAAGAAATGCTGAAGTCAGTGAGGAGAGGTAAAAATGAATGCATCCCTGCTTGGCCATAGCATGGACCCACTGTGAGCCCAAGCCACTTGTAGGATCCTGACAGCCCTTCCCATAGGACACCTCTCTTTGTACGTCCCACAGCCTGCCTACAAACCACATTAGATCCAATAACAGGAGCCTTTGCCAATATCCAGAGGGATTTCTCATTCCAAGTCTCACAATATGCCTTTGCTACTTTCTTGGTTGCTGGGGTAGAGCTCTTGCTGCAGATCCCTCGTTGGGTGTTGATGTACCACAGTAAATAAAAGCCTACTGAAGTGGGTTCCCCTTGAGGGCTGAGGCTGTGTGTGTCTTCTTCATGCTCTTTCTGGACAGCCCAATAAAGCAGCACCTGCTGCTTTTCAACTTGTTGGTATTTTTGAGCATCTTTTAATCTCCAGTAAAAAGTAAAATGGACACAGACCTTCTTTTCTCATCACATGAAAAGCTTAATGGAGAAACTTAGCACTTTTGTGTGATTTGGAGAGAGGTTTGAAGCTGGGCAGAAAAGGGGAAATGATCCTTGGGTGGATCCTCCTTTCCATCAAGGCTGGGGGTGAAATGGGGTGGTTCAAGCTCTCTCTGCTGGAGGGAAGATGAGCCTCTTTGTATCAGTACTGCAACTTTCCCTACAGTTTCAGTCTCTCATACAGGCCTTCAGGTCACCACTCTGTCCCATCTCCCAGGGGAACTTCATCCCTGTCTGTACCAGCCTGGCACATTTGGGTCTCACTTTCCCCTTCCTGATCGGGCAAGCTCCCAGCAGAGGAGCCCCTGCTGAGAGGAACCAGTGTCTGCCAATTCCTCCTTCTAATCAGGGACATTGCTCCAGTCACAGATANGCACTCAGGTTGCGGCTGAGCATTCCTCAAGGTATGGCCTGAGATTTTCCTGAGATGTGTAAGAAGAGGGCAGTGATGGAAAAGTCAGGACAAGGTGATTTTGTACCCAGGAGCTGTGCAGATCATCCCCCTGAAAGTCCAACCTCTTCTTCAAAGCCTCCAGAAATGCAGACTTCACAACCAAAGCTCAGCAACCACAGCATCATACAGGCATGTCATAGGCATTGACAGAGAAATTGGGCTACTTTGAGTGTGGCCAGCAGGTTGAGGGAGGTTCTCCTCCCCCTCTTGGGCTACTTGAAAGGTGTGGCCAGCAGGTCAAGGGAGGTTCTCCTCCCCCTCTTGGGCTAGTTTAAGAAGAGTGTGGCCAGCAGGTCAAGGGAGGTTCTCCTCCCCCTCTTGGGCTAGTTTAAGAAGAGCGTGGCCAGCAGGTCGAGGGAGGTTTCTCCTCCTTTCCTACTCTGCCCTGGTGAGACCACATCTGGAGTGTGTCCAGGTGGGGGGTATCCATTTCAAAAGAGATAGAGAACTGCTGGAGAGAGTCCAAGGGATGGCCATGAGGATGATGGCCATCAGGTTGAGGGAGGTTCTCCTCCCTCTCTGCTCTGCCCTAGTTAGACAACATCTGGAGTGTTGTATCCAGTTCTGGGTTCCCCAGTTCAAGAGGGACAGGGATGTGCTAGAGGGTGTCTGATGGAGGACTACAAGGATGATGAAGGGACTGGAACATCTGATGAGGAAAGGCTGAGAGACCTGGGGCTGTGCAGTCTGGAGTAGAGAAGACTAAGAGGAGATCTTATTAAAGTTTGTAAACATCTGGAGGGTGGGTGTTCAAGAAGAAGGTGCCTGGCTCTTTTCAGTTGTGCCCTCTGATGGGATGAGAGGCAAGAGATACAAACTGGAACAGAGGAAGTTCCACCTCAACATTAGGAAAAGCTGCTTTAGTGTGAAGGTGACAGAGTATGGGAACAGGCTACCCAGAGAGGTTGTGGAGTCTTCTTCTCTAGAGACTTTCAAGACCCATCTGGATATGTTCCTGTGTGACCTACCTTAAGTGATCCCTCTTTGCAGGGGTGTTGGACTCAATGATCTCTGGAGGCCCCTTCCCACCCCTACCATTCCATCATTCTATGTCTTTGTTTAAAACCCCAAGAAATGCTGAAGTCAGTGAGGAGAGGTAAAAATGAATGCATCCCTGCTTGGCCATAGCATGGACCCACTGTGAGCCCAAGCCACTTGTAGGATCCTGACAGCCCTTCCCATAGGACACCTCTCTTTGTACGTCCCACAGCCTGCCTACAAACCACATTAGATCCAATAACAGGAGCCTTTGCCAATATCCAGAGGGATTTCTCATTCCAAGTCTCACAATATGCCTTTGCTACTTTCTTGGTTGCTGGGGTAGAGCTCTTGCTGCAGATCCCTCGTTGGGTGTTGATGTACCACAGTAAATAAAAGCCTACTGAAGTAGGTTCCCCTTGAGGGCTGAGGCTGTGTGTGTCTTCTTCATGCTCTTTCTGGACAGCCCAATAAAGCAGCACCTACTGCTTTTCAACTTGTTGGTATTTTTGAGCATCTTTTAATCTCCAGTAAAAAGTAAAATGGACACAGACCTTCTTTTCTCATCACATGAAAAGCTTAATGGAGAAACTTAGCACTTTTGTGTGATTTGGAGAGAGGTTTGAAGCTGGGCAGAAAAGGGGAAATGATCCTTGGGTGGATCCTCCTTTCCATCAAGGCTGGGGGTGAAATGGGGTGGTTCAAGCTCTCTCTGCTGGAGGGAAGATGAGCCTCTTTGTATCAGTACTGCAACTTTCCCTACAGTTTCAGTCTCTCATACAGGCCTTCAGGTCACCACTCTGTCCCATCTCCCAGGGGAACTTCATCCCTGTCTGTACCAGCCTGGCACATTTGGGTCTCACTTTCCCCTTCCTGAGCCCCTGCTGAGAGGAACCAGTGTCTACCAATTCCTCCTTCTAAGCAGGGACATTGCTCCAGTCACAGATGCCTTTCCTCTTAAGAAAAATGAGAAAAGCCCTAAGCCAGCTTGGGGGAGTGAACCTGGTGTTTCTGGGCCCCCAATTTACCTGTCTCTGAGGGCTTTCACTCTAAATGTGTCCCACTAAAGGGTGCTACAGCTCCAGATTTTGGGAACCCCTAAGCAAAAAGCAGAACAGTTGGGTGAATGAGATGTGGTCTCCACTGCCTCAGTGAGACACAACTGAGTTGAGTCCAGGACTCAGTGGGATCCTGAGTGGTCCATGGCATGCTCTCCTGCATACACTGAAGAGGGATGGAGGAGTTTCCTAGGAGTGGATGAAATCCCTGTACCTCAGCTGCATGACCATCTTCTGGAAGGACCTGGGCTTCAGCTACTGCTGGGCTTCTTAGAGGTGCCTCAGATGAATCCTTCAGGAAATCCACAGCATCAGGTTACAGGCAGGAGCTGTGCTTTCTGCCTTCAAGTGTTGCATCCCAATAGGTACCACAACCAGAGCTGCCACCTCTCCCCTACAGACAGGGGAGTCACAGACACCTTGGCCAGGAGGTGAAGCAACTGGAGGGATCCTTGACCTGGGTGTGACGTGCTCCAGGAGGTGCTGGAGAGGGGAACCTGGTATTGGAGCTCAAACCTTGCACTTTGGCAGGTTGAAGACAACTTGGGCTCTGGTTTGTCTCTGTGGGTTAGTGTAGAAACACAACCAGGCCTTGCTTCTTTTGCTTCTTGATCCTCTTTTGCTGCCTTCAGCATCAGAGAGTGTTCAGTGCTGGGTTTGGTTTGGGGCTCCTCACTACAAGAGGAACATTCAGGTGCTGGAGCATGTCCAGAGAAGAGCAACTAAGCTGGTGCAGGGCCTTGAACACAGGTCCTGTGAGGAGAGGCTGAGGGAATTGGGGCTGGTCAGTCCTCAGAAGAGAAGGCTGAGGGGAGACTTCATTGCCCTCTACGACCTCAAAGGAGGTTGGAGCGAGGTGGGGGTTGGTCTCTTCTCACATGCAGCAAGTGACAGGATGAGCAAATGGACTCAGGTTGTGCCAGGGGAGGTTCAGGTTGGATGTTAGGAAAGCTTTCCTTACAGAAAGGATCATCAGGCATTGAAACAGGCTGCCCAGGGAGATGATGGAGTCGCCATTCCTGGAGATATGTAAAAGACACATGGATGTGGTGCTTAGGGCCAAGCTTTAGTGGCAGTAGCTTAGCATTAGCAATAGGACTTGATGATCTCAAAGGTCTCTTCCAGCCTTAACAATTCTATGATTCTGCAATTCAGCACTGTCCTCAGATGAAAGGATGGAGAAGGATGGTGGGGACCAGTGTCTCCTGCCACCACTCACAGCATTGACAAGTCTCAGAGCCAGCCAGCTGGAAGCTGTTGCCACCAGCTCTGGGTGACAGGCTGCCTCTAATCAATGCCCTAATCATTTCTAAGCCCACATTAATAGCAAGTTGATTAGCACAATGGTCCTCAATGACAATTCATTAGGATCAGCTCCAGCCAGGAGGGGATCAATGGGGACTGATGGAGAGCTGTCTGGCCTTTCCTGGCACTCTCCCAGAGGGAGTCTGGGGCATCATTGTCAGCACTTCTGGAGAACACCAAACCCTCCAAAGGAGGCTCTTCTTCATGGCTCTGTCTGCTCTACCTCTATTGATCCAGATGAGTCAAGAGTGCCAGTAAGCTCACAAGGCCTGATGTCATCATTAATGTTTCAGTGTAGGAGCAATAAGAGCTCTGGCAGTTGGATCATTGCTGGTAGCTAAGGAGTCAGGAGGCTCTCCAGAGAGCTGTCTCTGCAGGATTAGAGATCTGTGATGACAGCCAAGAAAAAAGGCAAAAGGCTCTGGTAGCTGGACAAGGGCCAAGGCACAGTGCAGGGCTTCTCAGCATGGCCCAAGACCTCCTCAGGAGCCTCTTTCCATGCAGTGTAGCTGTGTCCTGTCCTATCTCACCCCAGGAGAATGATCATTTCATGTATTGGAATACAGTTATCCCTGTGGGCACATTGGGGTTTTCCTTACTGAGGTCATGGTGCTTTGGGAGCAGGTAAGGAAAGGAGCAGAGGTGTGGACAGTTGGTCACATTACTGCAGCTCAGCTGCTCAGTGCTTGTCAGCTATCAACAACATTAGCTGCACATGGCCTCACAGCCCACCTTGGCCATGAAGTGAAACCATGGTTCCTTCACCCTCAGCAAAAGCTGAGCTGTGGTGGGGCAGTTCCCTGCTGTGTGCTTCTGTGTCCTGGTTCTCAACAAAATGCAGATCCTCCTAGCTGTAGCCATCTGTGTGTGGCTGTGCCCATTTCTGTCCCAGCTGCTGGATGGATTTCCCATGCAAAGCAAAGCAAAGCAAAGCTGGTGATGCCTGCAGCCCTAGAAGATTATGGACTTTGGTAGTTAACCCTTTGCTTGTGCCTGTCCCAGATGGCAATGCCACCAACCTGCACTACCTCAGGTGCTCTCAGGTTTCTTTCACCTCAGGTCCTCTTGTGCTTTTTTTCATCAAGTCATCTCCTTGTGGTTACTTGATTGAGTGTGGTAGCTCTTGACAGGGAAGAGTGGAGATCTTGTGGGGATGGGGAGATCACTTCTCCCATTTTTCTTTAGCAGAGTAGATATATGCAGAGCAGATATATGCAGAGTAGATATATGCAGAGTGTCTGGTCCCTGTTCATTGCCACCAGGTAGATGAATCCTCTTGGGCCACTCAAGTTGCACCAGAAGAGAATCAAAGCAGGTGTCCTCTCTTAGTGGTACCCTGCTGACACTAAAATGAACAAAATTATGGTCATAAAATTAACCATGCCTGGTGAGACCAAAGACTCTTCTACTCCAATAGCCTGCTTACAGCAGTAGATGGCAGCAGATGTCCAAGGTAGAGTTATAAGAATGAGGACAAGAGGCTTCAGCTCCATCTTCCAAGGTGCAATGAAGTCTAAGCTTTTCCAGTACATGTTAAATTAGCCTGCATTGGAGGAACCAGACCCAAAAGCTGGCCACAACAGGCTGTTAGGAAGTCCATCGCTCTTCCTTGTCTTTGAAGTTGTCTGCATTAGCACTGGGATGAGGATCAAACCCTGCAAAAAAAAAGGGAATAAGCTGGGGGTGCTGGTTGACAGTAGGCTGAACATGGGCCAGCAGTGTGTCCAGGTAGCTAAGAAGGCCAATGGCATCCTGGCCTGGATCAGGAATAGTGTGGCCAGCAGGAGGAGGATGTCATTCTGCCCTGTACTCAGCACTGGTTAGACCACACCTTGAGTACTGTGTCCAGTTCTGGGCCCCTCAATTCAAGAAAGATGTTAAAATGCTTGAACAGAGGAGGGCAACAAAGCTGAGAAGGGGTCTGGAGCACAGCCCTGTGAGGAGAGGCTGAGGGAGCTGGGATTGTTTAGCCTGGAGAAGAGGAGGCTCAGGGCAGACGTTATTGCTGTCTACAACTACCTGAAGGTTGTAGGCAGGTGGGGGTTGATCTCTTCTCCCAGGCAACCAGCACCAGAACAAGAGGACACAGTGTCAAGCTGTGCAGGAGGAAGTTTAGGCTGGATCTTAGGAAGAAGTTCTTCCCAGAAAGAGAAATTCACCATTGGAATGGGCTGTCCAGGGAGGTGGTGGAGGCATCATCCCTGGAGGTGTTTAAAATAATCCTGGATGAGGCACTTAGTGCCATGGTTTAGTTGATTAGATGGTGTTGGGTGATAGTTTGAACTTGATGATCTCGAAGGTCTTTTCCAACCTGGTTATTTCTGTGATTCCTCTCTTGCAGGTCATCCCAGACTGGAAGGAGCAGGAGTGGAATCCTGAGAAACCTGAGAGCTACGCAGGAATCTTCCACTTCCAGTTCTGGCGCTTCGGTCAGTGGCTGGACGTGGTGATAGACGACCGCCTGCCCACGCTCCACAACCAGCTCATCTACTGCCATTCCAACTCCAAGAACGAGTTCTGGTGTGCCTTGGTGGAGAAAGCTTATGCCAAGTAGGTATCCAGGATGACCTGGGACCTGAGAAACTTGGATTTCCTCTCTGTTCATTCATGAGCTGGTTTGCACTGGTGGAAACAACAGCTTTGCTGGGGAGGAGTAGGGCATGCCTCAAACAGACAGAGACTTGTGGATGTGGTGCTTAGTGGCATGGTTTAGTGGTGGACTTGGTGGTGCTGGGTTAACAGTTTGACTTAGAATCTCAGAATCAGTCGACAGGGTTGGAAATTTCCTTAAGGATCATCTTGTTCCAGCCCTCCTGCCATGGGCAGGGCCACTTTCCACTAGATCAGGTTGCCCAGAGCTACATACAGCCTGGCCTTAAAAACCTCCAGGGATGGGGCTTCTTCCACCTCTTTGAGTAACCTGTTCCAGTGTCTCACCACTCTCATGGTGAAGAACTTCTTCCTAACATCTAATCTAAATGTCCCCTCCTCTAGCTTGAATCCATTCCCCCCCCGTCCTATCACTACCTGACACCCTAAAAAGTCCCTCCCCAGCTTTCTTGTAGGCCCCTTCAGATACTGGAAGGCTACAATAAGGTCTCTTTGGAGCCTTGTCCTCCCCAGACTGAACAGTCCCAACTCTCTCAGCCTGTCTCCATAAGAGAGGTGCTCCAGCCCTCTGCTCATCCTCATGGCCCTTCTCTGGACACTTGATGATCTTTATGGCATTTTCCAACCTAGATTGTTTTATAATTCTATGATTTTATGAGGAAAAAAACCAAGACAACACCTTTCTTTAGCCTTAATTTGCTCTCAAAGCAAAATATTCTCCAACTCCATATTTAACCTGTCCAAAAGGTTTCAAGTTCCCTCTACTTGGTTCTGTGACATCAAGCAGCATGGATTTTCTTTTTTCACCTTAGTTTACTGCCCTCACTCCCTAAAAGTTTCATAACAAATTTCTGTCCCCAAGCTGTGCCAAGAACTGTCCCAGACCCCTCAAAATGCCAAGCCAATGTTGTCGTGCCATTCCTGTCATCCTCTTTCAGACTGTCAGGCTGTTACGAGGCCCTGGATGGAGGGAACACAGCTGATGCCCTGGTAGACTTTACTGGTGGGGTCTCTGAACCTATTGATCTGACTGAAGGGGACTACATCGCTGATGAAGCCAAGAGAAACCTCCTCTTTGAGCGTGTGTTGAAGGTGCACAACCGAGGAGGCCTCATCAGCTGTTCCATCAAGGTAAGCAACATTGCCTGTATGGCTCCACCACTGCTTGGGGATGTGGTGGGGTCACCATCCCTGGAGGTATTTTCAATAAGCCCATGGATATTGTGCTTAGGGACATGGTTTAGTGGCAGTGGCTTAGCAGTAGTGGTGGGATTGCCAGCTCTGGGAAAGAGGTTGGACTTGATGATCTCAAAGGTCTCTTCCAACATGAAATGTTCTATGGGTCTGTGACTGACTCTGTGACTCTGTGACTCT
>VXBD01012058.1:12032-24198 GCA_013399975.1 Indicator maculatus | reverse complement strand
CAGATAACTATTTACTGTTTTAAAAAGTCTTTTTACATTTCTCTGATGATTTTCAAGAGATCCTAATGATACACCATTCTAATTCCCTGACCACCACCGATGCTGCACCTTCAGGTGCCAAAGTAAAAGTTTGAAACCTACAAACGGGTCAATGGTCTGATTTCTGTGAATTAATAAGCTGGGGTAGAGGATATGTTTGTGTCTCAACAGGTTCTGGACTATGCTGGGTCTCAGCAAGATGTGTTTAACCAGTGCTTTTATCATCCTCTGAATGCAGACTGCAGATTCAGAAACAGCTACAGAAGCAGCCATAGAAAAATGCGTGGGTCATGTGTGAGTCATGCTTCTCGGTGCTAATGCCAGCCTTTTTGTGTAGAGAGAGGGAAGTTACCTTCTCTTCTTTCTCCACATAACCCCTTTGGGGGTAATGAGTTTATTTTGTGGGTAAAATTTACACTCACTGTGGGACATCTGGCGCTTGCCGGAATGTGGTGTTTCAGCTTTCCTTGCTTCGCTTAGGCCATGCCTGCTTTTTTTTTTTTTTTTTTTGGTTCCCCACCCCTGTAGTCCAACAGGTTCAAGTAACTGGTACAGTAGTTTCCCACCTTTCCATATAGGGATCTTAGGTTTTCATATTATTTTAGCAGTACGGACATACATTCCCTGGAGAAAATGGGTTTGTGGAGCCAGCAACGCACTGCCAAATGTTTGCCTGAAGCATGTCGTTAGTATGGACAAAACACATGATAACCAGCCCAAACCCAAACCTCTTGGCAGCAAGCTAGAACAAAGAACTTTTTACTGTGCCAGACATTTAAACCCATGGAAGAGACTGTGCTTAAAAGAACAGCATTGAACATAGAAGCCCTGGGTACCATAAAATAGGTAAGTTAGGGTAGGACAAGAAAGCTTGGTAAGTTTATTCCTCAAGCCAGGATGTAGTTTCATGGCTATTTGAAAAATAAGGGGACAAAAATAAATCTGGGCTTGTTCTGGGTCCAAAGCATCTTAGGCAAGGCTCTGGTCATGGAGCACTGCTCCTCCCAGTAGCTGTGCTCAGTGCCCCTTAAGGATGCTGCAAAATGGCAGCTGGCAAAAATCAAATAATTCAGCCCCTATATTTGTATTTCTTTGTCTGGATCTCTTTAAGCAGAAACCTGTTAAATCTGAGCCAGAGGATGGTTGAGTTTCTGTAATTGATGTATATTTCCAGGTCAACAGAAATGTTACTGCATAAAGTGCTTTGGGGGTTTTCTTTGCATTTAGAAAGTCTTTTGTATGATGAGATTGCTCTTGAGCCTGATGAATTAGGATTGAACGCATTCTAGAGTCCCAGATGAAGACTCTGGAAACTACAGGCTGGAGATCAGTGGTTTTACAGAGCTCTGTGCAGGCACTGGCGTGTGCTCAGTGAACACAGCAGTGACTAGGAATGCCTGGCTGGGAGTAGGGTTTTACATCTGTATCACTACAGCTCTAACTTTGCCCCTGGTGCCCCAAGACATGCCCATCTGCCACGTTTTCATAGAGATGCTTGTTATAAACCCAACTTTCTGTTCTGGATAATATCACTTTGCTATAAATCTTTATATGAACCCACCTGCCTCTTGTCGTGTGTTGATGGCTACCTTTAAAAGCAATTTTCAGTGGAGTTGTGAAATTAAATCCAAGTAAGTCCTCCAACTTAAGAAGGACAAGAGCTTTCAAACACTACAGCTTGTAATGGTAACTGGGGCCTGACCTTGCTTCAGCAAAGCATGAAGAGGAAGCAGGTTCTTTGAAAGACTGGAAGTTGTGCTTGGAAGTACCAATTGGAGTGTTTCAATGGCAAGATTTCTTTGCAAATAAGCTGCTCAGACCAAGCCAGGCTCTGTGCTACAATACTGTGTTCTTTTCACTTTTTGCATGAAATGCTATTGTGGCAGTAACTTCTTTGCATGATGTCTATTCTCTGCATGCTCCTCAAGGTTGTCTTTTCTGCAGAATTGCTTATTTGTTTTGCGTTGGACTGTGACTAATGAAGGGATTTGCTTTTTGTAGTGCCAGTGATGTTCTTCTAGTGTGTTAGCAGGGGATTCCCACAGGAATTTCCCTGCCTGTCCTGTGTGCCAGTTGTGTGCAGCAAGAATAGCTGTAGTTCATTTATTTACTTTGGGGAGTGAAGAAACAAAGGCTTCCAGTTAGGTTTTTATTTTTCTGAAGCTGTACTGCCTCCAGCTGGTGCTGGAGGGCAGGCAGCCCTGTACCAGGAGGTTGGTAGGACAACCACTGGCCAGGAGTCTGTGCTCCAGTTCTGTTCCTGCTGTGAAACCTTGGCAATATTTTTTTAATTTATTTTATTATTTTCTTTTTTTTCCCCTCTCATTTCCAAGCATTCTTTCTTTGGACTCTGGACAAAGTCTGTTTTTAGTAAGTATTTATATAGTGCCTGTCTCAATGGGCTCTGCTTTCCTTTGGGATTTTTACGTGTTTTGTAGTAATAATAAAATTAAAACCAGACACTAGTCAAACAAGCTGCTATTAAAGTACTCTCACCAAGAGCAAGGCCTGGTGTTCACATCCCAGATCTTCCAAAAAGCCACAGGAAGTTCCCAGCCATGCAGATGCTGGGCTGCCTGCACCATTGGTACACAGCTGCTGGCAGAGTCCTTCACTGCCCCTGCCTTCCCCTCCTGCAGCTCTTGAAGCACATCCAAACTGCAGCCAGGCAGAGACCTGAACCATACACCAGTGCACTGAAGGTGAGGCTGAGGGCAGACGTACTGTTGCGGTTGAGTGGAGGCTTATCTGTTAATTACCCTCTCAGCAATAATTAATAAAATGATATGGCAATGGGTATTAAATAAAACAGTAACCCTTTATTATGAAATATGCCAAAACTCATTAAAGGATCGTTTGTACTGTTGGAAGATATATTTACAGAGGATTATGCAATCTCAGTCGGGGCAAATACAAAACTATTCTATGCAAATTATGAGGCAACAACTTAGAAAGAGAAGGTCCCCGAGAGCAGTTAGTGCCCAGTCACAGCAGGGAGGAGACTCAATAAGAACCGTTAAACCCAAAGGGCAGTGAATAAGTTACTCACAGCTATTTTCACCCATATAAGGGATGCTGCTGCTCCTGCATTGGCCTTAGGGGTGCTCTTGTGGGCGCAGCACTGCAGATTGCCGGCAAGAAAGGTTTACCGCCCGGTCCCAGGCTGGTCTGGCTGCAGCGGACGGCGGGCAGTTAATGATGCTCTTGGCAATGGGCACTGAGGCATGCATGATTCTGGTAGCAAGGGAAGCAGGCTCGGCCACTCTGGCTGTCTAGGCACTGACTTCTCTGGCTTGCACGTGTATGGCTCGTGGCTTTATCCCAGGCTCTGGACCAGACACTCGAGGCAGGGCAGGGCTTGAAGCAAGGCTTCAGCAGATTTGAGCAAGGCTTGGAGCAAGGCTTCAGCAAGCATGAGCAAGGCAAGGCTAGGCTACCTAGCCACTTGTGTATGTACAAAATCGGTCGATTGGTCCAATGGGGCACTGAAGCTAACGTGTAGCTGCCCAATGGAAAGCGTTCTGCCAGGCTATGACCATAAAAGGCAGAAGCAAGGACCTTGTATCTGGGGGAGCTTTTGTGCTCTGACCCCAGATAGGCATCTTGTTTACCAGACAGGCAAGGGTCTTGTCCCTTTTGTTCCTTTTCCTGCTTTACCTTGTTTTTGTGGCAGGAAGGAGGGGAGAGAAAGGGACCTGTCTAGACATCTTAAGGCCTCTCTGGATTTGTACTGCGCCATGTGTCATGGCCTTACCACCACACTTACCTCTGCATTTTGGAGGTGCTGGGTTTATCTTCGTTACATTTTTTGTGGGGAGGATGATATCCCTGTGAGATCCTGCAGGGCTGACTGGTTCTGGGATTTGGAGGGAGGATGAGTGAAAGTCAGGAAATTTAGTAAACACTACCCCCGATGAAGGTATCTTCCTGCATCTTGTCCCATGAGCTGTTTTGGGAAGGATCTAAAGTGCCCCTCTTCTTACTTGGCAAAATAAGGAAATGTGTGATCATTTTTCATCCTTTTTTTGCTGGACTTCTTTATGGTACCAAAAGGATTTCAGAACTTCAGGGGCCTAAGTGCTGCCAGCATGCTGCTGTCCTGCACTGTGTGCTATGGCAGCAGAGACTGCAGTTTGGGGAGGGAAAATGTTCACTGATGCGTGTTCCTTTGAATAAGTTTTTACTCCTGTCACTCTGAAAGAGGTGATGCATCAAATTTAATCCTGAAAAAGTCCTACAGGAGCAGCAAGCTCCCTCTTTGCAAGCTGTGATTATTAAAGGGAATGATCACCTCAGTGTGCAGGCATGCATGTGTGTGTGTGCATTAAAAAATCCAGAATTATGTAGGAACATTTTCGAGTAACTGGCCTGGCTTATGCTCCTGCTAAAGCTGGTCAGTGTTCCACACCATTCAAAGCACACAACTGTGGTTGCCCTTCTACAAAGACTATCTTTGTTTTGAATGTGAAGTCGTAGTCTATTTAAAACTGTGTTTTAATGATGAATTTTGCTGGAAACTGAAGGAAATGAGTTCATGGAGTTTTGTCCTGATAAAAACAAAAGTGGAAATTGCGAAGTCAGCTGTGAATAAATATGCATGGCCTGTTCTGTTTTTTCTGCTTTTTGGTTGTGATCCCTTTTGCTAAAAGTTTTGGAAGAAATGACAAAGCCTACATAAGTGAGTTCATGCAATTCAGTTCTGCTTACTTTTGAAGCTGTGCTGACCATGGAAATAAAATGAGAATGGAAAAGGTCAACCACATCTTTGATGTTTGTTTCTGATAGATTTAGTTTGATTGTGCTTCCAGAAGGAACCATACTCCCCCTTTCCCCACTTCTCACTGGCTCAGTTCTTGGTTTTCTCCTAACCCTTCTGATGTGCTTCTGGAGGGGGGGTGCTCCAGCAGCCCTAGGCCTACAGTCTGTCATAAGGGTTTGTTGCTTGAGGTCCTTATCAGCACTGCCAGTCTGTAGTTGATGGTGGTAATAATAACAACAACGATAAATAATCATCTATTATTACTACAGTGAAATGTCATGCTTATTTTGAACCTGTCCTATGGAGTGGATGTATCAAAATTCTCTTTCAGAACAACCCATTCATCTGGTTTTATTGTTGAATCATTTTTTTGAAGTGGCCTAGGTTATTTGGGTGTTTAAGCTTCTTTTGAGACACCAGTTACAGCCAACAAGTGATTCAAACTTCTCTTTCTTGCAGGATCTTAAGGGGAAGTGTCTAAGATAAGTTGCAGAAATCCCTATGACCAGAGCAAAATTTTCTGTTTAGTTTGTCTAAGCCTAAACAAATGAAGCTTCTGAGTTCTCCCAGGAGTGTATTTTGCAGCAGAGGTGACTGAGAGCAAAGCCAGTACAACGTACTCAACCGACTTAATGCCATGAGAGAAACACCAAGTGGGCCGGAGCAATTGTGCCTTAGAGCTGCGGCACCCCTGTAGTAGCTGCAGATTCAAGAGGAAAAAAAAATCTAAACACTGTTTGATAAACCAGCTTGATGTTTTAAAGCAGCCTTAGTTTTTAGGGTAGCACCTTGCCAGCCTTGTTAGTGCAGATGGGGAGTTGCTCTGCTGTTGCATGAGAAGGAAACGCTGGCCCGTACCAGAGGCTGGGTTTAAAATGGGGGAAAGCTTAGGAAAGATTGGGAAAAGTTGGCTTTCACAGAATCACTTCAGCTCCCTTTTCATTAGGTTAAGATATGTGGAAAACATGCACGGCTCACAAAAACCATCCTGACTTTTCTGTCTGCCTACACAGTCAGCTGTGCATAGGAGACTACGGTGAAAATGCATAGTGCAAACCACAGCCATGGACAGCAGGTCCCTTTGAGTGGCTCCAGTTTCATGGGCTGCTGTTACCATTTCCCATCTCGCTGCTTTACTAGGGAAGCTGTAACACAGTCACCTGCTGCACATGTCTAACTATGAGACAAATGAATCACTTTACCTTTTTTTGTTAGTTGTTTAAAAGTTACTTCTGCATTATGTAAAAGTTCCAGCATTATCATATGGCTTTGGTGATTGGCTGCATCTTCTGGGCTTCCTGATGATGCTGTTAATGCACAGCAACTGAAGTGTCTGCATCAAGTCTGTGTTGCAGTTAGGCAAGCTGACAGTGTTTGCCTTTGTTTCATTTGCAGATGAGTGTAGTCATCATAAATAACACGTAAACACATCACAGGTATCTCCTTGTTCCTTGTTTTGCTGTATCCAGGATTTGAAGGGTTAATTTATCCTTAACAATGGCCTTTTTTGTGATTTAAATTCTCCATTTTCTTCTTCCAGAAAGGGGTTATCAATAATCTAAAACTACCAGCAACAAAAAGATTAGTTCTTCATTTCTTTGCATGTGAACAGTTCTAATGAAAAGCTTCAAGGAGATTACAGGAGGATTGCATAGTAATAATTAGCCATTCACTTGTCATTTTTGTTCAATTTGTTCTTTCTCAATAATAGACTAAATTCAGGGGTTTTTTTCCCCTCAGCTTTGCACATCCAATCCCTTACCTTGTTACTAGGTGATACAGGATGATATGTTGCATGTTGCTTTCCTCAAGCATAGCAGTATTAGTCACTTAATCACAGAAAGGTAGGCTGGTGTGAGACTATTGCTCTTTAGCTGGTAGAAAGTGTGAATCAGGCTTTTCTATTTCTTTAGGGAGGCTTTGAAGAAACCTCCTTGCTGTTCTTTCCAGACATAGCTGAATACATGTGATTTTTTTTTAATGCACATAGAAAAATAATAGATACTTTTATATTCTTGACTTTTGGTAATCAGTATCTGCTTTTCCTGCAGTTTCTTGGCTTTCTGCTGTGCCTCAGTTACCTTTGACTCCTCCTGGCAAGCTGCCTTTTAAAGAAAAGAATTACACATATGAGCTACTCCCACGGGAATTCCCTCAAGCTCACTGAGCTTCCTTGGCAGTCAGCAGTGTGGCTGTTTAATCTGGTTTCCTGAGGAAGTGAGGTCTGTGCAGTTGTGCTCTGTCCCTCAGTGCTCCTTGCAGAGCAGGTTGACAAAAGGACTGAAAAGCTCCACAATATTTTTTAAACTTTTTTTTTCCTCCTTTTTGCCTTCAGTTTTCCAAAATTCCTTAGCCAGGTCCCTAGAAAGGAGAGAGCCTTCTAGGTGCCTAAAAAGGGGCAGACCCATCAGGTAGGCAGCTGCAAGCTGGGCAATGGACACATGAGTTGCTCCAGACTAGCTCCATCCTGTACTGGCCTTTACCCATAAGAATATGTGAGGGCCACAGTCTAAAGCTGCATCAGCATGGGTGGGCTGTGGCCAGAAACGTGAGGCTAGGCTAGACTGTGCAGAGCTGCTCCTTTGCAGTGGGCTGCAGCAATAGCTGGGCTACTCTAATTCTTGGCTGTTGGGGGTTCCAGGCCCTTCTCTTCTGTGTGTTTGTAGCATTTGGTGTTTTGCTGTGTTTGTATTGGCAGGCTCAGTTCTGCTCTTCCTTCACTTTGTGTAGGAATTGGGATTTGGCTTTGGGTGAAGCTTTACCAGCAGTGGTTGTGAAGACACGACTGTGGGGGGCAGCTTCAGGAGCACAGGAGAGCAAAGAGGATCACCCTCTGCTCTGGGTACCATGGAATAAGCAAAACTTATTTGTGCTGTGATGCTATAAAATAAGTAAGATTTGTGTTTTATTTGTGTAAGGCTTTTTGAGTTGTGGTCTGGTGGAGAAATGGTGAAATCCTGTTTGACTGCGGAGGAAAACAGATTGAAATAATGTGGATTAGGCCTTTTGCTCTCTGCTTCAACCTGCCCTCTGCAGTTCCTCCACTCCTGTACCAACAGCATATCTTCTAGGGATAGTACATGTATAAATGGAATATTCCATCATCTTCCTGCTGTGAAATGTTGTGGGTGGAAAGATTCTTTTTCATTGCTCTCACCAGTTGTCCCCTGGGTGGGAGATACCAGCCACCTTTTTAAGGGCTCTCTGACCTTGGTGGTGTTGTCTCCTTTTCCCCCATGTGCATCTGGAGGAATGAAGAGGGAGCTCCAGGGAGCGAGCGGCTGCTGTTGGCTAGAGGAGCTGCAGGAGCAGCCACCACCAGGGTTTTCTGCTGAGAGATTCCACAGACTGACAGGTCTTTTGCCCAGCTGGCTGGTAACTGTTCTGATGAGGTCTTCATCTCAGCTTTCCTCCACATCTGTCCTTTTGTGTGGCCCATAGCTCTGTCCCGCTCTCTCTCTTCTTGGCTTAACTCTTTACACAAGCCTGCTGGAAATGCTAAGTAAACTTATGCTGGAATCTGGAATGGATTGCCTTTAGGTGTCGTGCTTGCAAACCCAGAGTGGTCTATTGTGTAATGCAGGCTTCTTGCCTTCCTCTAAAGGAAAGGCTGAGGAGAGAGGAGGAGATCTGGCCAGCATGCTAAGGTGGAGCCCTCTGTGTAAAAAACCTTTAGCAATTGTTATGTGCTCAAGGACAGTGCACGTCAGTTTGAAATTGTATTGGCCATCTTCAGTGGGGTTTTGGTGCCTGGCTTCTACCATGGATCATTTTGTTGAGACCCAAGGAGCGGGAACTCATGCTGGTGCGGAGTCCAGCTGCCGCCAAAGGAGCAGCTGCACAGTGCTTGTGTCTCAGTGCCTGCCCTGCATTTGCTGATGAACTTCTCTCAGTTCTGCAAACAGAATGAAATCATGGAGCTCATCTGTATCATACTGTGCATGATAATTGTCCAGGACAGAAATATTGCCCTGCACTTTAGTGATAAGCTGCCGCTCCTTATCGAGCCTTCCTGGATCTAGTCATGCTTGCTACAGCCTTAGCTCTGCAACAGGTTTGCCTTGTCAACCAATTTTTAATTGCAGTTGAACATCGATTCCCATCTGTGCAAATTCCAATATGTAAATAAAGTTCCAGTTCTCCAGCTCCTCTTTGGAGGGCTCTTACACCATGTGTGTTTCAGGCGGCCTGCCCCCAGCAGCTCAGACAAGTTTCATGCTTTTCCACTCCATGAAATTTGGTGAAAATGAAAGTAAGTGCAGATAAAAACTGCAGTGGGAGTAATAACACACATGTTGTTCTGGTGTGCAGTTCTAGGCAGCCTGGCTTTAAAGCATCTCCACTGAGCAGCAGCATTACCATCAGCAAAGCCCCCTCCCCTTCCCACATTTATTTCCATGGTAACCCGAGGAAGGCATTCTCTAGCCTCAAAACTACTTCTGCTCTTTCATCATGCAATCTGGCATTGTCAAGGGCTGAGTGTATCCCTACAGCTTTGAATGAAAGAAAAAAGAAAGAAAGGAAAAAAAGGCTGAATTTGGATGGGCAGTTGCTATTTGGGAGGCCCTGCAGCAGGAAAGAATGGGCAACCTTCAAGTGACCTAGTGTCCCTCCATCACTTAGTAAGGAAAACCCAGTCTTGCTTCATTAATTGATTAACTTGGAGGGTGGGGTTATCAGAATTCCCCTTCTGTGAAGCCAACCATCGAGGTCCTGAAACAGCGGCAAGGCTGGGGAGAGGGGGGCAGATGGCTGGGCGGGCTGCGCTGGTGAGCTGCTGGTAAGCTTGCATGCTGTGAGCTGTTGCAGATCTTGCTTTCTCACAGAGCCTTCAATGTCTTTCAGGTATGGTTTAGAGAAGGCAGATGCCTGGCTCTTTGATGTTGGGCATTTGCCTCTTGCTGGTGTGCAGTGGGGATGCTCGGCGGCGGCCGGCAGCGTGTGCTTTGCCTGAGCAATTGGGAAGCATTTCTGTGCTTCCTGGCCTAATGAGCTGGATTCATTTGGATGATCTCTGCGGTGTATGCTTTTAGGAACCCGTGTTTGTGCAGTGTTTGTGAGGAGAGGTGGGGAGGATTTTATCATCCTGGAGCAGGCTCCGGCTATGTGTGCAGCGGTTGCGGTGTGTGATAGAGTCGCGTGTGGAGCTGGTGGTACCAATTCCTTGCAGGTGGTATCTGCAGCCGGGCAAGGATGGAATGATGCTGTGAGTAATTATTTTTCTTTAATACTCTGAAAGCAGAAACCTGTCTGATGGAAGTATGGTCAGACATGTTTCAAACAGTATCTTCCTTTTGTATGAGAAGTGGATCAGACAGGTTGTTATTGTTAAGTCTCCGCTTCTGTCTGTTTCCATGTCTGAGCACATGAACCACTGTGCAGCAGTAGTGTTGAGGGGAGTGCTTCAGGGGGGCTGCCTGCTGAGGGGACTGCACTGTCCTTTGACTGCCTAGTGACAGGCTGGCAGCATTTTTGGGTTTCCTTCCTTGCATTATTTGGTTGGAGGGGTGAAAACGTAGCTCTCTTCTAGACATCTCTGAAGTACATAATGGCTGTCAAATCACCATGACAACATGGGGACCTGTATCAGATTTTTCCCTCCACCCTTTTTCTGTTCCTTTTTTTTTCTGCTAAATATTTATTTATGCATTCTCTGAGATGTTTGAGAGGGAGTATCACACAGCTCCTATTGGTATGGGATTTGTAATGATATCCAGCTCTTAAAGTAAATAATGTTTGCAAGGATTTCCTTTGATCAAGCACAGTCCTATGTGTATTATTTGCTGTACAACTACAGTGGGACCTAAACATGGGCGTGAGCAGCTGCAGCAGTTAAAGGTCAACCTTTACCATGGTACTGGCATTGCAGCCCCCCAGAAAACTTCTGCTGTGTGTTCTTTACCATGTGAGACATGGAGCCTGGGGACTTGTGAAAGTCGTGTGAGCTAAGGTTAAGAGCATCTTCATTCAGACAAGGCTGGAGTTTGAGGCAAACTCAGGGACAGAAAGAGTTCTTCCACCTGTCTTCGCTAAGGAGTGCTGACTGCACTTCCCAGGTAGGAAGAGGGTGGAAGTTTTTGCAAGATGCGTTGCCAGCCATTCCTTCCCACTTGTTGGGAATCCCAGGAGACATACTGCCTGGGTTTTGTTCCATTCCTCTCTTGGTCTGAGCCATGCACATTTCACCACTTGCAGATTTTTCTGGCCTGCCAAGGATTAGCTTGCACAGGGTGCTTCCAGCTCTTGTGAAGTGCTAGCACTGGTTAGAAGGGAATGAAAGACTGTCCAGATTAGGGAGGGTGTGTAAGAGAGGCAGTGGCACAGTGGTTAAGAGGCTTTGCTGGGGAGCAGTGATAGGAGAGCATCTGGCTTCTGGTTGCACTCCCACAGCTGCAGGCATGTGCAGGGATCTAGGTGGGTGCTTTGTGGATAGTGTTCTGGAGTGACCCAACTCAGAAATCTTAGTTCTATTTACTTCGGGGAGTAGACATCTTACCTGAAGATCTCTCTCTAGTGCTATCTTCTGCTTTCTTTTAACAGGTTTGTAGGGTGGGAGGGAAGGTTTTTGTTTCATACTTCCAACAGCAACATGTATAATTTATAGTGGTTAGTGGAATAGAATCATAGAATCAACCAGATTGGAAGCGACCTCCAAGATCATCAAGTCCAACCTATCACCCAGCCCTAAGCAATCAACCAGACCATGGCACTAAGTGCCTCATTCAGTCTTTTGAACGTCTCCAGTGATGGCGACTCCACCACCTCCCTGGGCAGCCCATTCCAATGGGCAATCACCCTCTCTGTAAAGAACTTCCTCCTAATATCCAGCCTATGCCTCCCCTGGCACAACTTGAGACTGTGTCCCCGCATTCTGCTGCTGGTTGCCTGGGAGAAGTGACCAACCCCCACCGGGCTACAACCTCCCTTCAGGTAGTTGTAGACAGCAATGAGGTCTGCCCTGAGCCTCCTCTTCTCTAGGCTGAACACCCCCAGCTCCCTCAGCCTCTCCTCACAGGGCTGTGCTCCAGACCCCTCGCCAGCTTCGTTGCCCTTCTCTGGACACCTTCCAGTACCTCAACATCTCTCTTGAGCTGAGGAGCCCAGAACTGGACACAGGACTCAAGGTGTGGCCTGAGCAGTGCTGAGCACAGGGCAGAATAACCTCCCTTGTCCTGCTGGCTACACTATTCCTGATCCAGGCCAGGATGCCATTGGCTCTCCTGGCTACCTGGACACACTGCTGGCTCATGTTCAGCCTACTATCAACCAGCACCCCCAGTTCCCTCTCTGCCTGGCTGTTGTCCAGCCGCTCTGTCCCCAGCCTGTAGCGCTGCTTGGGGTTGTTGTGGCCAAAGTGTAGAACCCTGC
>VXBD01012057.1:58637-81306 GCA_013399975.1 Indicator maculatus | reverse complement strand
TGTAATAGAGGCTCCAGAACTGGATACAGTAGAGTAAATAAGTCACAGCAGAGTAAATAATCACAGCCTGAATCCTGCTGTTCATAAGAAGGTACTGGAAATGAAGTGAAGTTTGGAGGTCAGTTAATTCAAATGCAAAAAGGAAAGGATTGAAAGTCAGAGTATGCCTGGCATCTGAATCAATAAAACTCCACATTTTGAGGATTACAGAATCACAGAATCACAGAATTAACCAGATTTGAAGAGACCTCACAGATCATCAAGTCCAACCTATTACCTAATCCCTAATACCTCCTGACAACTAACCCATGGCTCCAAGTGCCACATCCAAAGCTTTTGTTGAACACCTCCAGGGATGGTGACTCCACCACCTCCCAGGGCAGCACATTCCAGTGGCCAATTACTCTTTCTGGGAAGAACTTTCTCCTCACCTACAGCCTAAACCTCCCCTGGCACAGCTTGAGACTGTGTCCTCTTGTTCTGGTGCTGGTTGCCTGGGAGAAGAGCCCAACCCCCACCTGGCTACAACCTCCCTTCAGGCAGTTGTAGAGAGCAATAAAGTCTCCCCTGAGCCTCCTCTTCTCCAGGCTTACTCTTTGTGCCCCACATTAAGCCTTTAAATCACCTGCATTTGCGTGGCTTATCTTTATTCACAGATGCCCAAGTTCCAGCAAAGGATAACCTGCATGTCATTAATGTGTGCAATACACTCCTGTCATGGTAGAAACTCTTCAAACAGGGGATCCTGCTCTGGCAGGGGGGTTGGACCTGATGATCTCTTCAGGTCTCTTCCAGCCTCTGATATACTGTGAGACTGTGAGTCCTCAGAATTAAAATGAGCAACTTTAGCATTTGAATCAATAATTATCGCAGTATCACTGTACATTAGAAGTGGGAAGGGACCTCCAGAGATCATCCAGTCTAATCCCCCTGCCAGAGCAGCAGCACCCAAGGGATTCTGCACAGGAATGCATCCAGGTGTTGTTGGAAAGTCTCCAGAGAAGGAGACTCTACAACCTCTCTGGGCAGCCTGCTCCAGGGCTCTGTCATCCTCACTGGAAAGAAGTTTCTCCTCCTGTTGAGGTGGTTAATGAAATGAAAGAGCATAAGTGGAATTTCTACAAGCAACTTAAACTGCAAGAGTTGACAATTTAAGTCTCTGTGGCTGTGGAATTTGAGTAGTAAAAGTACTACTCAATATTTTTAAGTATGAAATATTTATAGCCAAGAACATGCTTTAATATTTCATGGGGAAGTCTTCATTGTAGCAATGTCCTTGCAGTTTCTAAAAACAGAGATAATGATGTCTAAGTGTGGAATATCTAAAAGCAAGACATATCCTAAGGTTGTAGTCTGTTGAATCCTAAAAATTTAGAAGCTCCTGGTGGAAAAACAAAGACTGCACATCATGGTTTGGTAATGGAGGCCTAGGCAATGTCATCAGCCAGCAGTGTGCCCAGGGGGCATAGAAGGCCAAGGGCATCTGGGCTTGTAACAGGAATAATGAGGCCAGCAGGAGCAGGGATGGAATTCTGCCCTGTGCTCAGCACTGCTGAGGCCTCACCTTGAGTGCTGGGACCCTCACTGCAAGAAAGATCTTGAGGTGCTGGAGCAGGTCCAGAGGAGAGCAACCAGACTGGGGAAGGGACTGGAGGGAAAGGCTGAGGAGGAGAGGCTGAGGGAGCTGGGGGTGTTCAGCCTGGAGAAGAGGAGACTCAGGGGGGACCTTATCACTCTCTACAACTACCTGAAGGGAAGCTGTAGTCAGGTGGGGATCAGGCTCTGCTCCCAGGCAACTTGTGGCAGGACAAGAGGGCATGGCCTGAAGCTGTGCCAGGGGAGGGTTAGGTTGGATGTTAGGAAGCACTTCCTGATGCAAATGGGAATCAGACCCTGGGATGGACTGCCCAGGGAGGTGGTGGAGTCACCATCCCTGGAGGTGTTTAAGCAAAGCTTGGCTGTGGCACTTGGTGGCATGGTTGAGCTGATGTGGTGGTGTTAGGTCATAGGCTGGACTTGATGATCTCAGAGATCTTTCCCAGCCTTAATAATTCTGTGATTCTGTGTGATTCTGTAATCAATTCTTTTCCTCTTAGCCTTCCTCCTCGCCTCCTTTCCTGCTTTCACACCCTGGCCTGTGCATTGCTCCTTGCTTTTGCTCAGCTCCTCCTCTGACACCTCCTTATGTGTCTGTGTGGGTGCAGAGAGAAGCAAATTCCCTGAGCCTGTGCTCTGAGCCACCCCCAGGCTGTGTGAATGTGGTAAGTGCAGTCCTGAGCCCAGGCTGCCTCTTTGGACAGATGATTTCCTCTTGCTCAGGCTTTGCTAGGGGCAGTCTAGAGTTAGCTGTGAGTGCTCACAGGGCAGGAGTGTGCCTGTCTGCACATGTTTGGTGTGGCTGTGGCACACACTGAGGCACTCTGAATTTTCTCCTGTGGCTTTAGTTTTGTACTGAGTGATTCTGAGTTGAGTGGTGCTGAGTCTGCATGCACATCATAAATTCTTGCTTGGATTGTTTACAACTGGCATTGAGTATGTAGGTGTGGTTGTTAGGATGTATCTTTGCATCTGAAGGCCTGTGCTATTCCAACTCTTGCCAAATATTCCTGGTTAATTATATTTTTTTCAACCATGTTGCTGAAAACAGTGGCATTGAGTGCACCCTCAGCAAGTTTGCTGATGACACCAAGCTGTGTGGTGCAGCTGACAGCTGGAGGGAAGGGATCCATCCAGAGGGACCTGGACAGGCTGCAGACGTGAGCACAAGCCAACCTCATGAAATTCAAAAAGACCAAGTGCAAAGTCCTGCAGCTGGGTCAGGGCAATCCCAAGCACTGATATAGGCTGGGCAGGGACTGGCTGGAGAGCAGCCTTGAAGAAAAGGCCTTGGGGGTGCTGGGGGATGAGAAGCTCAACAGGAGCCAGCAGGGAGCACTTGCAGCCCAGAGAGCCAAGCAGAGCCTGGGCTGCAGCAAGAGAAGTGTGGCCAGCAGGGCCAGGGAGGGGATTCTCCCCCTCTGCTCCACTCCGCTGAGACCACACCTGGAGCTCTGTGTCCAGTTCTGGAGCCTCTGTTCCAAGAAGGATCTGGAGGTGCTGGAAGGTGTCCAGAGAAGGGCCATGAGGGCTGGAGGGCTGGAGCTGCTCTGCTCTGGAGACAGAGAGTTGGGGTTGTTCAATCTGGAGAAGAGAAGGCTCCAAGGAGACCTTCTTGTGTCCTTCCAGTGGCCCTTCTTGTGGCCCTTCTGAAGGGGACTCCAAGAAAGCTGGGGAGGGACTTTTGAGGGTGTCAGGGAGTGATAAGACTGGGGGGAATGGAGCAAAACTAGAAATGGGTAGATTGAGATTGGATGTTAGGAAGACATTCTTCCCCATGAAGGTGGTGAGGTGCTGGAAGAGGTTGCCCAGGGAGGTGGTGTCAACACTGGGCAATATTCACCTTGCTGTGTAAGCATCCTAACAGGGAACCAAACTATTAGAATCATAGAATCAAAGAATCAGTGGATGTTAGAGGTTGGAAGGGACCCCCAGAGATCATCCAGTCCAACCCCCCTTCCAGAGCAGCATCACCCAGGGGAGTCTGCACAGGAATGCATCCAGCTGGGGTTGGAAAGTCTCCAGAGAAGGAGACTCCACAACCTCTTTGGGCAGCCTGCTCCAGGGCTCTGTCACCCTCACTGGAAAGAAGTTTCTTGTCATGTTGAGCTGAAACCTTCTCTGTTGAAGTTTCTCTCTGTTGTTCCTTGGCTTATTGCTGTGCACCACCCAAAAGAGCCTGGCCCCCTCCACTTGACCCCCACCCCTCAGCTATTGATAGACATTGATCAGATCCCTCTCAGCCTTCTCTTCTCCACACTAAACAGCCCCAGGGCTCTCAGGCTCTCTTCACAGGGGAGATGCTCAAGTCCCCTAAGCATCCTCCTGGCTCTCCCTTGGACTCTCTCTGGCAGGTCTCTGTCTCTCTTGAACTGGAGAGCCCCAAACTGGACACAGGGAGCCAGTGAAGATTTATTGCTTTGTAACCTGATGGCATTTTTAACCCCCCTCACAAGCCTGTGAAGTCCTGGCTCCCTGCTTGTGACTAACTGCTCTTTTCCTCTGGGTTTTAAAAGCAGATGGCAGTGAGAAATTTTCTGTTCCAGATATTCTATTTCACTTGTTCTTTGTGAGCAACAGAGATGGCTTAGGAGAGGGTCTTCAGGAAAAAATAATATGGTCTGCTGAATTAATAGTTAGATGCCAAAACCAGTGCTCTGTGTTGCCAGTACTGAGAGGGGTGGAAAGGCAGCTAAGGTGTCTGTAACAGGAAACCTGAGGGGGTCATTGGTGTAAAATATTATTTTTAACTAATTTTTTTTTAACTATTTTTTTCCCTAATATTCAGGTGGTTGTTTTTAAATTTGTGTTGAATATTATTGAGCACTGCTACATTCCAAAACCTACCAAAGACACGAGAGAACATATTTGTGATTTGCATAAAGGGAAAGAAAGAGGAAACGTGTGACAAGGCTGGGTGTTGAACACACAACTTTGGGGTTCTAGGGAGGCCTTTACCTTTCCCTTCCTCAATAAGTTTTGGAAATAATCTCACAGAATCACAGAAAACCTCTGG
Source organism: Indicator maculatus (assembly GCA_013399975.1). Taxonomy (NCBI): domain Eukaryota; kingdom Metazoa; phylum Chordata; class Aves; order Piciformes; family Indicatoridae; genus Indicator; species Indicator maculatus. The sequence continues at coordinate 76,694 of VXBD01012057.1, read as the reverse complement.
TTGGAAGGGACCTCCAAGCTCATCCATTGCAGCCAGCTCTGAAGGGTCAACACCAAACCATGTCCCTAAGCACCAGCTCCACACTGCTGAAACACCTCCAGGGATGGGGACTCCAGCACTGCCCTGGGCAGACCATTCCAATGGCTGAGATCCCTCTCCGGGAACAAATATTTCCTAGCAGCCAGCCTCAAGCTCCCCTGAGGCAGCTTGGAACCATTTCCTCTGCTCCTGTCCCTTGCCACCAAGGAGCAGAGGCTGTCCCCTCCTCACTCCAACCTCCCTTCAGGGAGCTGTAGAGAGCAATGAGGTCTCCCTCAGCCTCCTCTTCTCCACACTGAACACCCCCAGCTCCCTCAGCCCCTCCTCACAGCCCAGGTGCTCCAGGCCCTTCTCCAGCCTCATTGCCCTTCTCTGGACACTCTCCAGTCCCTCAATGTCCCTCTTGTAGTGAGGGGCCCAGAACTGAGCACAGCACTGGAGGTGTGGCCTCAGCAGTGCTGGGCACAGGGGGATGATCACCTCCTGTCCCTGCTGCCCACCCTGCTTCTGACCCCAGCCAGGATGCCATTGGCTTTCTTGGCCACCTGGGCACTGCTGCCTCATTCAATGAACTTTCAACCAGAACCCCCAGGTCCCTCTCTGAGTCACAACATTCCAACCACACACCCCCAGGTCTGCAGCTCACCACAGGGTTGTTGTGAGCCCGCTGCAGGACCAAAATGAAAGCATCCTCTCATCCCACACAAGCTTCAACATTTTTCTGTTCACCTGGAGGTTTCAGGGGGTACTTAACATTCCTAATGTCAATTCTAATTCATGGAAATTGCTTCACAAGTGTGGCAGATTTCTACCCAAACAGTTTTTATTTCACTGAGTGTTTAGCATTTAGTTGGGTTGGGGAGGATGATCCATAAAAAAAAAAAAAACCAACAAAAATAAAAAAATACCCCAAAACACAACACAAAGCAAACCAAAACAAAACCCCCTGACATAATATGAAAGCAGCAGTGCTTTGTGGAAGTGATACAGGAAAAATATGTAGATAAGAGTGCTCTGATGACAGTGATACAAAACAGACTCTTGGTTTTCTTCTAGTGAAATGAATAAAAGGTAAACACAGTCGTTTTATGCTGCTAAAACCTCAGAAGACCCCATGATTATTTTAGTCCTTCCTTCCTTTTCTTTCCCCCCCCCCCATACACTTCTAGCTGGTAAATGCTATGTTAACCTCATTCAGAGGATTCCCTAGTTCCTATCCAAAAGAGGAAGCAAGGATTTAATCAGCCCTGTCCTCATTAAAATCTTTCTAATGTAATCTGTTGTTCTCAAAAAGCTTAGCCTCAAATCTACCAAATGTATTTTAATTATGTTTTAGATGGATTGTGTCTGGAGCCACGCAGTTCCTGAAGCAAATTAATCCATTACATCAGCCATCGGAATTCTTTGTCTGCATGAGAATATTTACAACAGATTCACAGACTACATAAAGAAACTTGGTACAGAGGTTTCATACACCTCATAGAATCACAGAACTGTCATGGTTGGAAGAGACCTCAAGGATCATCCAGTTCCAACCCCCCTGCCATGGGCAGGGACACCTCACACTACAGCAGATTGCTCACAGCCACATCCAGCCTGGCTGCAAAAACCTCCAGGGATGAGGCTTCCACCACCTCCCTGGGCAACCTGTGCCAGTGTCTCACCACTCTCATGGGGAAGAACTTCTTCCTCACAGCCAATCTGAATCTCCCACTTCTAGTTTTGCTCCATTCCCCCCAGTCCTAGCCCTACCTGACACCCTCAAAAGTCCCTCCCCAGCTTTCTTGGAGCCCCCTTCAGATACTGGAAGGCCACAAGAAGGTCTCCTGGGAGCCTTCTCTTCTCCAGACTGCACAACCCCAACTCTCTCAGTCTGTCTCCAGAGCAGAGCAGCTCCAGCCCTCTGCTCATCCTCATGGCCCTTCTCTGGACACCTTCCAGCACCTCCAGATCCTTCTTGGAACAGAGGCTCCAGAACTGGACCCAGAGCTCCAGGTGTGGTCTGAGCAGAGTGGAGCAGAGGGGGAGAATCCCCTCCCTGGCCCTGCTGGCCACACTTCTCTTGCTGCAGCCCAGGCTCTGCTTGGCTCTCTGGGCTGCAAGTGCTCACTGCTGGCTCCTGTTGAGCTTCTCATCCCCCAGGAGATGGAAAAGGAAAGAATCCATAAATGGTAGCAGTTAGTATCATTGTGTACAGCCTTAAAAATGTTGCTCAGATTTTGTCCTTCAGGTTAATGTTTAAGTCGAATTGATTCTTCCGATGCAATTCAGCTTTGCTTTGACATTCATGTTTGAAAAATAAACCCCATTCCACACTAAAGATCTGACATGATTTGACATTAAAGGCAAATGTTATTTCATGTCACTTATGTGGTGAACAACCTCTAGATTGCTAAGTTGATGGTGGTTAAGTTGTTCTTTCTTAGCTGCACCTTTCTCCACACTCGAAGCTTAGGAGCTTTTTCTAGCGTGAGGTGTCCCTGCCTATGGCAGAACAGAAGGCTCCCAGGAGACCTTCTTGTGGCCTTCCAGGATCTGAAGGGGGCTACAAGAAAGCTGGGGAGGGACTTTTGAGGGTGTCAGGGAGTGATAGGACTGGGGGGAATGGAGCAAAACTAGAAGTGGGTAGATTCAGATTGGATGTTAGGAAGAAATTCTTGCCCACGAGGGTGGTGAGAGACTGGCAGAGGTTGCCCAGGGAGGTGGTGGAAGCCTCATCCCTGGAGGTTTTTGCAGCCAGGCTGGATGTGGCTGTGAGCAACCTGCTGTAGTGTGAGGTGTCCCTGCCCATGGCAGGGGGGTTGGGACTGGATGATTCTTGAGGTCCCTTCCAACCCTGACAATTTTGTGGTCACGAAACTGTTTCATTCAGAAGAGTTTGCCTGCAGGCTGCTGTGTGTGTTTGATGACCTGTTTTCTCAGCTGATGTTTGCACTGTCAATCAGGAAAAAAGATCTCATATCTTCTCAGAAGCAAGGAACCTAGGTTAAATATTTTCAAATTCAGAAAATACCTTCCAATGCAGGCCACCAAAGAAAGCTTTATCTGTCTGCTGTGAAAACATATTTCTAATGCCTTCAGACTTAACTGATTTCTGTCTGTGGAAAGCAGCTCCACAGAGAAAGACCTTGGAGGGATGGTGGACAGCAAGTTCTGCATGGAACAACAATGTGCTCTGGTGGCCAAGAAAGCCAATGGTATCCTGGGGTGCATCAAGAAAGGTGTCCAGCAGGGCTAGGGAGGTTCTTCTCCCTCTCCTCTCTGCCCTGCTGAGACCATAGCTGCAATCCTGTGTCCAGTTTGGGGCTGCCCAGTTCAAGAGAGACAGAGACCTGCTGGAGAGAGTCCAAGGGAGAGCCAGGAGGATGCTTAGGGGACTTGAGCATCTCCCCTGGGAAGAGAGACTGAGAGCCCTGGGGCTGTTTAGTGTGGAGAAGAGAAGGCTGAGAGGGGATCTGATCAATGTCTATCAATAGCTGAGGGCTGGGGGTCAAGTGGAGGGGGCCAGGCTCTTTTGGGTGGTGCACAGGAATAAGCCAAGGAACAATGGAGACAAATTTGAACAGAGAAGGTTTCAGCTCAACATGATGAGAAACTTCTTTACAATTCAATAGAAATTTTTAGCTATAATCAAATCTTGAGAAATGCTTTTTTGTGGGTTGTTTTCTTTTTTGCTTTGTTTTTCTTTCTGTGTGGGTTTTTCATTTTGTTGCTGGTGCTGGGTTCTCGTTTTGGGGGTTTTTTGGGGAGGTTTTCTTCCCTTCCCCCCCCAACAGAGGTATTTTCTATTTTCATGAATATATTTGAACAAGTGAACCCTTGCAATCCCAGCTCAGGGAAGAGAAGAAGTTTGCTGTGATTATAGCTTTCTTTTTTTGAACCAGCAAGCTCCTTTCTAGTTCTGCCAATACTGAAAGCAGTTACTGATTTAGTTCTTGGAATATGCTTTGATTACAGAAGAACAGAAAAAAAATAAGAAGAGGAAATAAACTAAATATTAGGTTTAAGACCAAAACAATGTAAAAAATATTAGCTTTCTTGTTCACTTCAGAAAGAAGTGCATTGCATGGGATATTTGTTGACTTCAATCAATGTGGCTTCTCTGATGTTTTAGTCTCTGGCTTACTGGGAAGTTTGTTCAGTCAATGCATTCAGCTGCTGAGGAAAACTGACAAGAGATGTCCAGTGAGGAATGGTAGTGGTTCTTCAACAGCACAGTGAGGGAGGAGTGTGTGGCATGATGCAGTTAATTACTGAGGCTGGAATAGACCTCTGAGATCATCCAGCCCAGCCTATGACCCAACACCACCACATCAACCAGACCATGGCACTGAGTGCCACAGCCAAGCTTTCCTTAAACACCTCCAGGGATGGTGACTCCACCACCTCCCTGGGCAGTCCATCCCAGTGTCTGATTCCCCTTTCCATCAGGAAATGCTTCCTAACATCCAACCTAACCCTCCCCTGGCACAGCTTCAGGCCATGCCCTCTTGTCCTGGCACAAGTTGCCTGGGAGCAGAGCCTGACCCTCACCTGACTACAGCTTCCCTTCAGGTAGTTGTAGAGAGTGATAAGGTCCCCCCTGAGTCTCCTCTGCTCCAGGCTGAACACCCCCAGCTCCCTCAGCCTCTCCTCCTCAGCCTTTCCCTCCAGTCCCTTCCCCAGTCTGGTTGCTCTCCTCTGGACCTGCTCCAGCACCTCAAGATCTTTCTTGCAGTGAGGGTCCCAGCACTCAAGGTGAGGCCTCAGCAGTGCTGAGCACAGGGCAGAATTCCATCCCTGCTCCTGCTGACCACGCCATTCCTGATCCAGGCCAAGATCCCCTTGGCCACCCCACAAAACATGTAGAAAAAGCAATGTCTAACAGAACTGCTGCTCTATAACTAGTTTCACATCACAGGGCACAAAAGAACAAAACACTTACACAAAACTCCCCAAAGCATGCACAGACTTGTAGAGAAGACAATGCATAGTCTACATTTGTTTTGAAGAAGGTAAAACAGTTTTTGCAGCTAAAGGTTTTGAGAATTTTTGACCACTGGTGCATCTATTTTCTACAACACTTGCCTTTAAAACTGTTTTTTGACTAACTGTTTAGTTCTGTTAATTTGGCATAAGGAAGAAGTTCTTCCATTGCTTTGTTTTTTTCCCTTGACTTAGATCAGTAATTTGGTGTAAAGTTCACTATGTAAAGAAAAGTTATTCCCAGGAACTTTCCCAACCAAACACCCCCAAACTTTCTCAACTCTACATGATCTTCATCCTAAGAAATATTCATGAGAACAATCCCTTGGTGGGACCTCGATCAGTGCACTGATGGACCTCTGAGGATTAAACACTGACTGGGGGTTGGTTTCTTCTCCCAGGTAGCCAGTGACAGAAGGAGAGGACATAGTCTCAAGCTGCACCAGGGGAGGTTAGAAATTCTTCCCAGAAACAGAGATTGGCCATTGGGATGTGCTGCCCAGGGAGGTGGTGGAGTCACTGTCCCTGGAAGTGTTTCAAACCAGCCTGGATGAGATACTCAGTGCCATGGCTTAGTTGATTAGATGGTGCTGGGTGATAGGTTGGGCTTGATAATCTCAAAGGTGTTTTCTAACCTGATTAATTCTGTGATTCTGTGGTTCAAGTGTAGAAAAGTATTTTGTAGAGCTCCCCTAAACAGGGAGAATGATCTTGTAATCCTCAAAATCTCCTATCCAAAAAAAAAAAAAAACCCAAACCCCAAAAACCAAACCCAAAACCCACCAGAAAGTAATGTCATGTATTAATGCATCTCATCCATGCAGATACGTTGTCTTGTGTTAAAGTTAAATCACAGGCTCACAGGATGTTAGGGGTTGGAAAGGACCTCTGGAAATCTTCCAGTCCAACCTCCCTGCCAGAGCAGGTCCATAGAATCCAGCACAGGTCACACAGGAATGCATCCAGACAGGGATGGAAAGGCTCCAGAGAAGGAGACTCCACAACCTCTCTGGGCAGCCTCTTCCAGTGCTCTGGGACCCTCACAGTGAAGAAGTTCCTCCTCATGTTGATGTGGAACCTCCTCTGCTGCAGTTGACATCCATTGCCCCTTGTTCTATCCCAGGGCATAGGTGAGAGGGGCTGTCCCTGTCCCTTCCTTCCTGACCCCCAGCCCTCAGCTCTTGATAGACATTGATCAGATCTCTTCTCAGTCTTCTCCTCTCCAGACTGAACATCCCCAGGGCTCTCAGCCTCTCCTCCCCAGGCAGTGCTCCAGTCCCTTCAGCATCCTTGGAGCCCTCCCTTGGACTCTCTCCAGCAGACCCCTGTCCCTCTTGAACTGGGGAGCCCAGAACTGGATGCAATATTCCAGGTGAGGTCTCACCTCTAAATGTAAGATAAGTTATTAAAACACTGTGGGTGACAGTCTTTATTTTGGGTAGCTGTTGGCATCAAAAGCTATATTGGATCATGTGTTAATGCAGATGTTTCCTCTTTTGATCTTTCTAGATGTTGAAATTGTAGCAATGGTGTTTGCAGAATTTCTGGGGTGTTTTTTTTTTTTTTTAAGTTTTACTAAGCAAGGTTTAAGCATTGAAGGTTCTCAATAGAATTAAATATTAAAGCACCCTGAAGCTACTTTTAGTGCTGCAAAATGAGAAAATGGGGATAAGAAAGAAAAAACATGCTCAGCATGTAAAATTACATTTCCAAGTAATAGGATTGGGCTCAGAACCAGTTTGTTGTTTGTTTCTCGTTTCTTTTTCCTTTCCTTTCCTTTCCTTTCCTTTCCTTTCCTTTCCTTTCCTTTCCTTTCCTTTCCTTTCCTTTCCTTTCCTTTCCTTTCCTTTCCTTTCCTTTCCTTTCCTTTCCTTTCCTTTCCTTTCCTTTCCTTTCCTTTCCTTTCCTTTCCTTTCCTTTCCTTTCCTTTCCTTTCCTTTCCTTTCCTTTCCTTTCCTTTCCTTTCCTTTCCTTTCCTTTCCTTTCCTTTCCTTTCCTTTCCTTTCCTTTCCTTTCCTTTCCTNCTCTCCTCTCCTCTCCATTGTTTAAAGCGGCAAGAATTTTGCCAAGGAATATGAGATTTTTTTGCACTGCTGATATACCACTGGAAGCAGGAAGATGTCTAACTGAGCAGTCTGTTGTTGGCTTTTTTGTGCTGGATTTCTGGTGGTTTCTTGAACAGAAATTGTGTGGCTAACAGCATTTAGTTAAATTACATTTGTAGGTTGTTTGGAGCATAGAACCACAGAACCATAGAATCACAGAATTGTCAGGGTTGGAAGGGACCTCAAGGCTCAGCCAGTTCCAAGCCCCCTGCCATGGGCAGGGACACCTCACACTACAGCAAGTTGTTTACAGCCACATCCAGCCTGGCTGCAAAAACCTCCAGGGATGAGGCTTCCACCACCTCCCTGGGCAACCTGTGCCAGTCTCTCACCACCCTCATGGGGAAGAATTTCTTCTTAACATCCAATCTGCTCATCCTCATGGCCCTTCTCTGGACACCTTCCAGCACCTCCAGATCCTTCTTGGAACAGAGGCTCCAGAACTGGACACAGAGCTCCAGGTGTGGTCTCAGCAGAGTGGAGCAGAGGGGGAGAATCCCCTCCCTGGCCCTGCTGGCCACACTTCTCTTGCTGCAGCCCAGGATCTGCTTGGCTCTCTGGGCTGCAAGTGCTCACTGCTGGCTCCTGTTGAGCTTCTCCTCCACGAGCAGGCTCTATCTGTTGCATTCCCACTACTGTCCTCCAATTACATGCATGGAGCTAGATCCAGTGGAATTCTTGGCCTGGTTTTTCTATATGAACTGGACATGACATGTGTGATCTTCCTGTCTCTGCTCTCCTATCAGCTCCACACTTTGATTGCTGGACTCAAAATCAGTTGATCAGAAGCCCACATGTCTCAAATAACATACCTTAGTAACCATGAAGAAGTTGTTCTTCTCATGGTGTCTTTCCCCAGCCAGCATGGAAGAATTATATTTCCTCTTAGTTTCTGATAGCATTTGTGATGGTTTAAAACTGTCTTTTTAAATTTTTCTTTGCAAAGTTCAAGAAGGGAAGGTTAGAGAATGTAAATAAGTCACTATTGGGTGTAAGAAAGCAAAACAGTGATTGTTCTAAATGCTTCCATTGGAGAGATGGAAATGTTTAAGAACCACTACTCAAAACAAAGTTGGGGAGTTGGAGTCTGAGTTAGCAACTTGCTGGGCTGTCTGGCTGCTTCTTCTTCTTCTCTTCTGGCTGAAGATAACACTCTGACCTTGGCAAGCTAACAGCCTCTCTGCTTCTTAACTCTCTGCCTTCTGCCAGGGGGCCTGGGGAGGAGGCCCCTTGGGAGGTCCCCTCTTAGGGGGAAGCAAAAGGAGCTTGGTTGTGCTTTCCTGTTGATTATACACATTTGTAAATGTTGTGACTTGTGTCTATTTGTACACATTCATTGCATTTCACCATAGATTGTAGATTTGCAGTTAAATACAGCTTGCATTTGCTTCCAGACTGAGCCAGCCTGGGTATTGTCAGTGTGGGACAGGGATTTCAGCTCTCACACTGTTACACTATTGAAGAACTTCACTACTGACTTTCTTACAATAAAAGTTGCAACATCTCAGCATGACCTGTAAGTGCTAGAGAGAGGTTTTGCTGAGCCTCAGCCATGTTTGTATATTAATAGTCATTGTAATCTCTATTATTCTACCACCTTCTTCTGTTTGTGATTCGTTTTTCCTGTACTTTGCATGATACATTTCAGAACATTAAGGTGCTTTTATTTTTAGATGCTCTGACTCACCATTGAAAGTGCTGTGATGATCCAACTGGACAGTGCAGGAAGGAGAATTTGGTGTCCTGTTCAGTATCAGTACTACAAATTGAGGTTTTGGTTTTCTTTTTTTTTTTATATTGGTGAAATACAATTGTGTAACACACTTTACAGAAAATAATGTGAGAATAAATAATGGAAGAGAAGGAAATTTAGTGTTCTGGGGACTTGTGAATACAGTTTTTATCAGTTAATTAATTCTCAAATAAAGTGGATCACAGGATCACAGATACCAGGATGTTAGGGGTTGGAAGGGACCTCTGGAGATCTCTGAATCCAAGCCCCCTGCCAGAGCAGGACCAGAGAATCCAGCACAGGTCACACAGGAACACATCCAGACAGGGCTGCAAAGTCTCCAGAGAAGGAGACTCCACAACCTCTCTGGGCAGCCTGTTCCAGTGCTCTGGGACCCTCACAGTGAAGAAGTTCCTCCTCATGTAGAGACGGAACCTCCTGTGCTGGAGTTTACATCCATTGTCCCTTGTCCTATCCCAGGGCATAAGTGAGCAGAGCCTGTCCCCTCCTGTCCCTGTCCCTCTTGAACTGGGGAGTCCAGAACTGGATGCAGTGTTCCAGGTGAGGTCTCAGCAGGGCAGAGTAGAGAGGGAGGAGAACCTCCCTGGATCTGCTGGACACACTCCTCTGAATGCACCCCAGGATCCCATTGGCCTTCTTGGCCACCAGGGCACATTGCTGTCCCATGCAGATCCTGTTGTCCCCCAGCACTCCCAGGTCCTTCTCCCCAGGGCTGCTCTCCAGCAGATCCCCTCCCAACCTGTCCTGCTGCAGTTTATTCTTCCTTCTCAGGTGCAGGACTCTGCACTCATCCTTGTTGAAGCTCATTAGGTTCCTCTCTGCCCAGCTCTCCAGTCTGGTCTCATTTATGCCTTGGACATTCCACCCAATAATTTCTGAGATTGTTTTCTGAGATAATAGTTTTGGTATCAAATTTTGGCTGCACACTTCTAGATGTTATTTGTAGCTCCCCACTGCTTGTGCATTAGTTGTTGCCCTTGTTAATGTTCTTAGAGATTTAAATAAAATCAAGGTAAATAAACTAAAAGAGAAATATCCAACTGGATCCATCAGCAAAAAAACACTGCTGTAAATTTCAGTTGCTGCTTTTCTTTTGTATACATCTTCAAAATCAGACAGAAATAGGACCTGGCACTGCTTTCTGTTGAGGCTGAGTTAATTTTAGCAGTGAAACTGCTCTTTTTCTATCCCCAAGAAGGCAGTCTTGTGTTCCTTCTGGATATGCATCATTTCCATTTAGACAGAATCTAAGCAGAGATCATCAGTTTCTCTTGTTCCGAGGAGAGCAAGAATTGGATGCTGGAATTTTGAGGTGATGGATGCAATACCCATCCTAAAAGTATGTCTGGGGTTCTCTTTCAGACTACCCAGGCAAAACCATTTACTTGCTTTACCATTTCTCTTTTTGATCTTTGAAGAAGATGTCTGTGTGTATTTGGTGAGAGTCTTATCTACAGTGTAGTGAGGAGCACAAAAGAGAGAGAATTCTGATTTCAGGCATATTCAGTGTACCTGAACCTCCAAATGCTGTTCTCTCTGCATGAGTGTAAGCTTCAGACTTGGCTGGCTGAGCGATAATTGGATTCAATCTCCTGTAAGGGGTTTCAGGAAAGGCAATTTTATCTTTAATTTCTAGCAGTAACAAAAAGATCAGAAGGAAACAGCTTTTATGGCAGTGCCATGTCAGGATTCTCTGATGAAAGAGCTGATTTGCATTTGTGCTTAGTGTTCCAAAGCCCAGTGAATGCTGTGCTTTTGTGATGGTTTAAAACTGTCTTTTTAAATTTTTCTTTGCAAAGTTCAAGCAGAGAAAGCTAAAGAGTTTAAATAAGTCACTATTGGGTGTAAGAAAGCAAAATAATGATTGTTCTAAACACTTCCATTGGATAGATAGAAATGTTTAAGAACCACTACTCAAAACAAAGTTGGGGCAGTCAGAATGGGGAGTTTGCCTCCTTGCTGGGCTGCCTGGCTGCTGCTGCTTCTTCTCTTCTGGCTGGAGATAACACACTGACCTTAGTGAGCTAAGTTAACAGCCTCTCTGCTTTTAGCTAACTGCTTTTTGCCAAGGGGGTCTGAGGAAGAGGCCCCTGGGAGAGAGGCCCCTTGGGAAAGGTCCCCTCTTTAGGGGGAAGCAAAGGGAGCTTGGTTGTGCTTTTTCTGTTGATTGTATATATCTGTAACTGTTGTGACTGGTGTCTATTTGTACACATTCATTGCATTTCATCATAGATTGTAGAATTGCCTGTAAATACAGCTTGCATTTGCTTCCAGACTGAGCTAGCCTGGTCATTGTCAGTGTGGGACAGGGCTTTCAGTTTGTTTATGCCTCTGTTCTATATCCCATTATCAATCCAATGAATTCTATAGACCTTAGCATTATTTTCCTTCTGTATCCAATGGTAATTTTATTTTACTTTCAGTGAGGGACTAGGCTAAATTTCCCCCTTCCAACTGTAACATAGATGTAGCCTTCTATTGCCCCTAAAAAGCTTAGGGTTCTTTTCCCAAACATTACATTAAACAGCTAATTAATAACCTAGGTTAGAGTTAAATATCGGTCCTGGTTTATGCTTTTCCACTTGTACTCTGGGATGGTAGACACTGAATCACCTTAAGGAAATCATTGTCTTCCTAAGAAAGAAAAAAATGTGGAGGTTTCCTGTAGGAACTCTCAGAACCATTTGCAGCAGTGCAGGTAATGCATAGAGCTGCAAGCCTGACTTGGCATGGCCCTAACCCACGCACCCATTAACATCACCCCATCCTTTGGCACCAGCCATATGGTGCCTTCTGGCATTCAGAGTCACTTCAGCTTCTGGGTAACCTGGATAGTGGCAGACATTAAAAATGTAGGCAGCTTTTCTCTCATCATACTTCCCTGTGATGTGCAATTTTAGGATAATGTGGTAAGGTGCATCCGAAATGTTTCATCCCTGACTGCACTTTTCTTGTCCCTGTTCGTACAGCTGCTGTAACTGGGGTGAGATGACCTTGGCCAGTTCTCAGCCACCCACCCAGCTATGCTTTCACTGACCTGTCTTGATGGGTGTGGTGGGCTGAAATTGCCCCTTCCCCCAAAATAAAATTGTCAGACCAGCTCAGTTGGTGTGATGGTTTTAAGACTGTCTTTTTAATTTTTCTTCACAAAGTTCGAGCAGAGAAAGCAAAGGAAGGTAAATAAGTCACTGTGGGGTGTAAGGAAGCAAAATAATGATTGTTCTAAACACTTTCATTGGAGAGAGAGAAATGTTTAAGAATCTCTACTCAAAGCAGAGTTGGGGCAGTCTGAGTCAGACTCAGCTTCCTTGCTGGGCTTCTGTCTGCTTCTCCTTTTCTGGCTGAAGATAACACACTGACCTTGACAAGCTAAGTCTAACAGTCTCTCTGCTTCTTGACTCTCTGCCTTCTGCCAGGGGAGTCTGGGGGGACTCCTTCTGGTCTGGGGTGGGGGGAGGCCCCTTGGGGGCAGTAAAGGGAGCTTGGTTGTGCTTTTCTGTTGATTGTACATATTTGTAACTGTTGTGACTTGTGTCTATTTGTACATATCCATTGCATTGCATCATAGATTGTAGATTTGCTTGTAAATACAGATTTCATTTGCTTCCAGACTGAGCTAGCCTGGTCAGTGTCAGTGTGGGAAGGGGATTTCAGCTCTCACACTGTTACAGTTGGAAACAAATGAAGTTCTATTTACAAGCAAAACTACACTCTAGAAATAGGAAATGCAATGAATATGTACAAAATAGACAATATTTATATTTGTTTACCATTTATAAACAGCACAAGAACCCCCCTAGACAAAACCAGGGGGCTACCAACAGCTTCCTCCTCTTCCCCCCCTCCTTTTCCCCTGTACATGGGACGTGAGATAGAGAAGAGCAGAGAGTAGCTGTTAGTACTTAGCCACAACAAGAACACAGCCAAGGTCAGCAACAGCCAAGCAAAAGCCACCAGCTGGTATCTGCTAGAGGGAGGAAGCCAAAAAGAGCAAGACTTAGTTTGCACAACTAACTTCATGTTAGTTATCAGACCAAAGGGATTATTTAGACCTTATCAGTATTTTCCCTTTTACACCCAGTGGTAACTTATTTACATTCTACCACTTTTCTACTCAACCTGTGGAAAATTTCCCTAAGCATCAGCCTAAAACTGCCACAATGAGCCAGGGAGGAAATGAGATGGAAAAACCTGTGGGTTGGGAGTATGACAGGGGGATTGCTCACCACTTAGTGTTGGGAGAAACAGACTCAACCTGGAGGTAACTCGTTTAATTTCTTGCCAATTAAAACAGATCTTGTGAGTGATAAACAAGCCAACAGACTTAAACAGCACTGCCTTCTGATTTCCCAGGTTCAAATTCAGACCTTCATCCTCAGATCCTCTGTCCCTATGCTGAGTAGTGCAGGGCAGTGAGGTTTGGGGGAGTATCATGTAGCATCTAGGTCTTTATATCTTATGAGGAGATATTTCCTTCTGAAAAACATTTTGCTTCTGAAATGTCTTCTTCAGCCTCATAGGTCTTGGAAATTCCCTTCAGAATTTGACAGGACAGAGTGTGGAAGCTGTGATGAAAGGCAGTAGTTTGGTATTTGAAATTGAAATGAATGAGTTTTGAGAATCGTGTTGTATAATAAATCAAATCCTGCAGCAGGACAGGTTGGGAGGGGATCTGCTGGAGAGCAGCCCTGGGGAGAAGGACCTGGGAGTGCTGGGGGACAACAAGTTCTGCATGGGACAGCAATGTGCCCTGGTGGCCAAGAAGGCCAATGGGGTCCTGGGGTACATTCAGAGGAGTGTGTCCAGCAGATCCAGGGAGGTTCTCCTCCCCTCTACTCTGCCCTACTGAGACCTCACCTGGAATATTGCATCCAGTTCTGGGCTCCCCAGTTCAGGAGGGACAGGGATCTGCTGGAGGGCTCCAAGGATGCTGAAGGGACTGGAGCCCTACCTGGTGATGAGAGGCTGAGAGCCCTGGGGCTGTTTAGTCTGGAGAAGAGAAGACTGAGAGGGGATCTGATCAATATCTATCAATATCTAAGGGCTGGGGGTCAAGAGGGAGGGGACAGGGACAGGCTCTGCTCAGTGGGCACCCTGGGATAGGACAAGGGGCAATGGATATTAGCTCCAGCACAGGAGGTTCCACTTCAACATGAGGAGGAACTTCTTCACTGTGAGGCTCCCAGAGCACTGGAACGGGCTGCCCAGAGAGGTTGTGGAGTCTCCTTCTCTGGAGAGATTTTCCTGCCCTGTTTGGATGTGTTCCTGTATGACCTGTGCTGGATTGTGTGGTCCTGCTTTGTTAGGGGGGTCGGACTGGAAGATCTCCAGAGGTCTCTTCCCACCCCTAACATCCTTTGAGCCTGCCTTACCTGTTATTTCTGCCTCTGTCTTCTGAGTTCTCTCTTGAAGGAAACGCCTGTGGACTGATCAGAGTTTTCCCCTTCCTTTGTCAGCTGTCCTTTTTTTTTTGTTTTTGTTCATATCTGATCCTTTATCTGTCAATCAGAATGGCATGAAGTAGTTCATATAAAGTTAACTTTGGGGGTTTTATTTTTTTCAATAAGTAAAAGAGTTTCTGTCACAAATAGTATTTTCAACTAACATTCACTGCTCTATTTTTTCCCCCCAATTCATCTATCCCTAGTGTTAAACTAGATGAGTGCTTCAACAAGTAATAATTTGAAAACATTAATCCACATCTCTGGATCTAAATTCAGGATTCCATGATAGTTTAATTTCCAAGAGATAATGAGGTAGTCCTTTTCTCACATGTCTTTAGTCTAACATTTTTTTCTACAAGTCAGTGTGTGAAGGAAGCAAATGGTCACTCTGGCTTCAGTGGAAAGATACAAATGTCTACAATTCTTCATGAGTCCTCTATATGTTGTCAGGTTCCCACGTTTTACCTTTGAGTTCCTTCCACAGGCTTCAGAATAGTCATCCTTACCCTCTCTGTCTTAAGAGAGCAAGCTTTTATTTTTCCCATCCATCCAGGGCATTCTATACTGTCAGCTGCAGACACAGTGTCAACAGCCTCAGTTTGCTTTAATCACAGCTTAGCCACTGATTTGTTGCCTCATAGACTTGAAATGGACTTTATCATCTTATGTACCATTTAAGCTGGCTTGACTTGAAACCCACCCTGCAAACTTGCTATTTTTGATTGGTGCTCCACTCTGCCCTCTTCTCCTACCCCAAGAAGCCTTTACCTTCTTACCATTTAAACTTGTTTGACTTGAACAGAGAAGGTTTCAGCTCAACATGAGGAGAAACTTCTTTAGAGGGAGGGTGACAGAGCCCTGGAGCAGGCTGCCCAGAGAGGTTGTGGAGTCTCCTTCTCTGGAGACTTTCCAACCCCACCTGGATGCATTCCTGTGCAGACTGCCCTGGGTGATGCTGCTCTGGCAGGGGTTGGACTGGATGATCTCTGGAGGTCCCTTCCAACCTCTGATATACTGTGACAGTGTGGTACTGTGACTTGAAACCCACCCTGCAAACTTGTTATTCTTGATTGGTGTTCCAGCTCTGTTCTCTCATTCTAGCCCACTAACAGCCTTTACCTTCTTACCATTTAAACTTGCTTGACTTGAACATAGATTTCACCTCAACATGAGGAGAAACTTCACCTCAGTATGATTTCAGCTCAACATGAGGAGAAACTTCTTTACAGTGAGGGTGACAGAGCCCTGGATCAGGCTGCCCAGGGGGTTCTGGAGTCTCCTTCTCTGGAGACTTTCCAACCCCACCTGGATGCATTCCTGTGCAGACTGCCCTGGGTGATGCTGCTCTGGCAGGGGGGTTGGACCTGATGATCTCTTGAGGTCCCTTCCAATCTCTGATGTACTGTGAGACTGTGATAATGTGACTTGAAACCCACCCTGCAAACTTGTTGGTTTTGATTGGTGTTCCAACTCTGGTCTCTTCTGCTACCCCACTAGCAGCCTTTAGCTCCTCAACCCCTTGAAGTTTCAGCATTCATGTTAAATAGCTGTGACCTGAGACTTGCCTGAATGCAGATGATTTCAGCATGTTTTCTATGGGAGCACACATGGTGCTGAAGAGCAGGACCTGATTTTTATTTTCTGTAGCATGACTGTCATGAATAGGAATCACTTCAGTAACATGGAAAAAAATCAAGATGTAGTCAGAAAGAGACACATGGAGCTATTTTTGTATTCAGTATGACAGTGTGGCTAACACTGCATTCTGAAACAAAGCACAAAGATTGAAACCAGCCTCTTTATTTTCCTATGGAAGTAGTAGGTGGCATAGGAGGTTGGACAGACCAATTGTTTCCTTGTCCTCCCTCCCCATTGCACAGCTGCTGTGACCTCCTCTCACAGAATCACCGAAATCAAGTCTCCTCTCCAAGAAAAGAAAAAAAAAAACTAGCAAACAAAATAACAACAAAACTACCAAAACACAACCACCAACAAAAAACCCCCAACAACAACCAAACAATACCACACACAAAAAGCAAACAACAACAACAAAACAAACAAAAAAAACCCCAAAACCCCAAACAAGCCCCCCCCCACCTAACCGCCAATTCCCAACTAACAGATTATAAAATAGGAAAACCCAGTGTTGGTCTATTCTTTATTCCAGGTAATTACTTCCAGGGTTCACCTCAGTTGTGTGAGAGATGTCAGTTGTTGCCAATGTTCTGAGAATCAGAGATTGGACATGGTGATGCTGACTGGTATTTCCTTTCTTTCAGCTGCACCACTTCAAGGCCAGAAGTTTTGTGCCAGTATGGTAGAAAATTTGTTTTAACTTTTTTCTTTGTTTTTTTTTTTTTTTTCCCTGTGTCCATGCAACACCAGAGACCAACAGAGAGCCATGAGGATGCTTAGGGGACTTGAGGATCTCCCCTGTGAAGAGAGCCTGAGAGCCCTGGGGCTGTTTAGTGTGGAGAAGAGAAGGCTGAGAGGGATCTGATCAATGTCTATCAATAGCTGAGGGGTGGGGATCAAGTGGAGGGGGCCAGGCTCTTTTGGGTGGTGCACAGCAATAAGCCAAGGAACAATGGATAGAAACCTGAACATAGGAAGTTCCAGCTCAACACAAGGAGAAACTTCTTTCCAGTGAGGGTGACAGAGTCCTGGAGCAGGCTGCCCAGAGAGGTTGTGGAGTCTCCTTCTCTGGAGACTTTCCAACCCCAGCTGGATGCATTCCTGTGCAGACTTCCCTGGGTGATGCTGTTCTGGCAGGGGAGTTGGACTGGATGATCTCTGGAGGTCCCTTCCTTTCTGTGAGTCTGTGATTCAGTGTCAGAGTTCTTTCATGCAGTGGTCAGTCCGACAGCAAACTGAAAATGAGAAGCATTTTTGGAAGCAAAGTGTTCTCTGGAGGTCCCTTCCAACCCCTCATATACTGTGAAGCTGTGATACCATGAGTTCCCTGAAACTATTTCAGTGTTTCAAGCTAAGCATGTATTTAATCATTGTTGCTTTACTGGAGTTGTAAATTGTGAGCTGTTCTGAACCCTCCTAGAATTAAAGATGCAGGCTAATTGCAAACTATATGAATAAGAGAAGTAAAAAAAAAGGCTTTTTGCATTATTTTGTATGCTGGTAAATGGCACAGGTATAATTTCACTGCAATCAATGGAAACCACACATTTCCCTACCACATGTAAACCCTGAGGTTGATTACCATTATATTGAACTTACACTAATCAGTATGAACCAAGAAGGGCTTTAATATCAGATGAAGGTTTACAGCAATTATCCTTTTCTTTACTTTTTTTTCTTTTTTTTTTTTTTCCCAAGCAAAAAGGCAAATGCAGGTAGGGCCAGAAATGGGTGTTCACCCACAGCACACCAAACAAGTGCTTGGAAAAAAATAATATGCATTTTAACAGCATTTGAATGCTGCTATTTAAAAAGATTTCAATAGAAAACTTTGTGACTTTTATCTTGGAGATTTCTCCTGGGCAGTCACAAAATAATTGAGTCACCCTTGTAACTCCATTTACTTCTAGGGGTCTCTACCAAGAGTTTATCCTTCCCAGAATTCAGCAAAACCAAAATGAACTTCCACATACTCAAACTTGGGAAAATTCCAGGTTAAAATCAGATCAGCACATGTCAGCAGAGGGTAAATATGTTACCTTTCTATTGGTTTTTCAATCTTATATACTGACAGCCCTAAGGCTGCATGTATCACAGTATCACAGTACATTAGAGG